>JAQIYF010000017.1:0-20851 GCA_034700865.1 Oribatida sp. Gr-Ori-00025
AAATATGTCTAAAATATACCGGTATTTAAAACAAGATAAGATTATAAATAACCTTGATCATTTAAATTAATTATTGCAAGTCTTATGGAAATGAAAAGATTAAATACTTATAAAGTATTTCCTTAAAAATTCATTGTTTTCTCATTCATTGTCTAATAGAAGGAAATAGTTTTGCAAAACAATAGACTCATTGGCAATGATTTCATCCAAAATATATATAACTTTCACACATCTCTTGAAACACATTTTATAATTAAATTATTTTTAATGCAAAATCTTATAAAGAGTTAACTATTTTTGCCCCAAAATGGAAGTTTACAGTTAAGTAAAAATCAATTCTATTTTAAATTCTTTTAGGATTTATATCCATTTATGTCTTAAAATTTTTGTTCACATTATATTGAAAATGTATTAAAAAGTAAGACAAACCATATCCGGATCATTCCAATGGCCCGGACCTGCAATCCGGTTAAATATCTGCTGATTATCGCCAACAAAATCAATGGTCGCCAACACGTCCTTCCAATTGGCGTGAATGTCGTGATATGTCCGCCAAATATTGCAATTATCGGAAATTAGTTCCCAATTGGGAATCATATTTGAAGTGTGCAACTGATAGTACGGCCAACTGCACGAGTAGAGCATTGGACGACCGGTTTTGTTAAGATATCGTCCAAACTCTTGAAACCCTTTATCGAAAGTGTTGACGGGTGTGAAACAGGCGTCCAATTTCACGGAATCCACTTCCCATTCAGCGAATGTCTTTGCGTCCAACTCTGAATACCCAATCAGACCGGGAAAACCCATACATGTCTTCAGACCGTAGTTTTGATAAATTCCTAATTTAAGACCTCTTGAGTGCATCTGTCCATCGGTTTAACCAAAACAATGCAATCAATTAAGTGTTGAATTCAAATGAAATAATTGTTTACATAATCGGAGATATATTTGATTCCATTGGGAAACCTCTTGGGATCGGCTAATAGTTTCTTGTCTTTCGAACGCGTCTTTTCCATCCAACAGTCGTCGATATTAACCCTATCATAGCCGACATCTTTGTAGCCATCGGTGACCAGTCTGTCCGCTATATCAGTGAACAATTTTTCACTAAATCACAGAATAAATAGTAAATTAAATGAATTTAATTTAATAGCAATTAAAGGGTTAATTAACTCTTTGATGACAAACCTTATGCACTCATCCGGGTTTATATGGCACTTGACGTTACATCCGAACCGTTCCCAAGACAGCCAACCCATCGGTGGTGTCAGACCTAACCCATTGTCCAGACAATTGATTTCCAATAAATTAATTAACGAAATAACAAAACAAAACAATATTTTCAAACATTTTTTAGACATTTCTAAAAAAGTTTGAAATAATATTTAACATTAGTTGAGAGTCAAATTCAAATCATTTGTTAATTGAGATAAACATTGAATTTAATTAATATTGAATTGGATTTAAATACAGAAAACAATTTAATTAATTAATTAAATGCCAACAAAAAACAAATAACAAAAACAGTGGAACACATCAGCTGTTTATCACTCAATGTTTACATTTTTCTGTCAATCTATTGATAAGCTTTCGGTTATTTATTTGTCAATCAATTAATTGATTATTTATTTGTTTGACAATAATTAGTAATTAATGATTAGATTTTTAGATTAATTATTATTCACTAAATTATTGAATTGATTTCTGAAACAAATTAATATTTGATTGATATCTATATTGTTTTGTTATAAATAAAAACCGAATTCTGTTTTCACATGTTTTCCAATGAATAATAAACACAAGAAATGATGAGAATTCACAACAATTTTGGGTTTAATTTAGTTTTAATTTGTCGTTAATTTGTTGATAATTTTTGACAAATTATTTATAATTATTGATAAAAATAATAAGTTTTATATAAATTTAGTCTATTTTTGTAATTTAAAGTCAAATTGATTTTAATTTTGAGACAATCTCTTAATTTTTAACAAAAACCGATAATTTAAACAATTATTTAACCGAAAGACCAAAACAATTGGTGAAAAAATGTTAATTTTATTAGTGATTAATAATTATTTTAATAATTTATTTAAAAAGTTATAAAACAATATCCAGTCATCAGAATGACAGCGAAGATGACCACAATTGAGGATTCGCTCTCTTCTAAGAGTTTCGATGACCCGAAGGAGCCGTCAATTCTGTGAGAAATTTCTGGTCAAATGTCTTAAATAATGGATTCACTAATTGTTTGCTATATTAGGGATAACGTGAAGAATATCATTGATGTCCTCCAGAACTCGACAGATGGACCACATTTAGAGCCGCCGGCATTAGTGGACCCGTGGATGGAATGGTTGATTTACTTCTGGCGGAATTTATATCCATTTATAATATGGATATTAGCCATGATTTGGATCTCTTATCTGACTTTTTATAACACAAGAGTTTTTGGATTAATATTCTCGCAAATCATTAACCGATTGTTTGTGAAAAACGGTTACTTCAAAGTCGGGTCCATTTCTTTTGCCGCAATTTCCGGGAAATTAATGTTTAGAGACTTTGTTTACGTGAATGAAGACTATTCTATACGAATACAGGACGGGTGGTATGTATTGCACAGACACTTCTAGTGATCTGAATATATTTAAAAATCAATTCGATTGCACCGATAGGTTAGTGTTCAGGTGGTGGTTACCATATGTGCCCAAAGATGTCAAAACAGAAGATTTTTCCAATTCAGAAGTCAGACTACTTGTGCTCTTAAATGGATTTGAATTACATATATATAACCGAACGAAAAGATACAAAGAATTGGAAAAACTGTTTGGTTTGACGCCGAGACTCAATGACGACAACGGCGATGAGGAAGAGGTTGGAAGTCATTCATTGATTGACAGCATTAGTGAGACGACGATTGAAGGCAATGGTAGCCAATGGCGAGATGTCATTCCTGTCACCAAAATTGAGATAACGTCCGGCCGTTTTGTATTCGGCAATCAATTAATTCCGAGCACTCTATCCATTGTCGTCGAAGAGTCATGTTTTATGTATACAACACGTCCGGCCGTTTCACCGCACGATCTCTTCACTAATATTATGAAATGTAAGGCCGAGAACGTAAAAGTGATTTTAGCGCCCAGTCCTAAGTATATGGGCATTAGTGACGAACCGCCGCGCTTTATGGGCGAGGGTTTCATAGTATTCCAAAGCAATAAAATCGATCTCTACTACTATCAGGACGAGCCGGGACTGGCGTCTGATAAACCAGAGAAGATAGAACTGGCCAACGGAGACATCATTGAAAAGTTTACGTCTCCGGCCTGGGGTCTGGTTATTAAGTGTGGGAAAGGCACTGATTTTAGTTACGGCCCGTGGGCTGATCGTCAAAGGGAACTCTTATATAATTTCTTTTATCCTTCGGATTACAAACCGATGGAAATCAGCAAAAAACCGAAAGCTGGCGAACGAAGACTTTTTGAATCATTTGACGTACGTTTGAGTACTTTATCGGACGCGACAATAGATGTGTTGTTCTCTAAAATCAAAGAGACGAGTGCTCTGCACGTGAATGCAGGTCCCGGTTCTTATCTGGAAATAACTGTTCCCTGGGTTAACTCGGAATCAGGTTATGTGTCACACATTAACGGCCAGATTATGCATTTGGACGCCACTACTAGTCTTCAATTCAGGCCATTGGCGGTCAGCGAAACACTTGAATTCGATGTTAAGATCCATTACCCGCGCATTTGGAATCAACACCAGTTGTGGACCTGTAGTCTCACCGGTTGTAAAGCTACTGTTAATTTGATTTATGCGCACAAACTCTTCTTTCAGGCCCTGATTGAGGACTGGGCGGGAAAGGCGAGACCGGATATAATGAAATTCGTTCCGTACACCTGCAAGATATCGGTTGTTCTCAAAGAGTTTGAATTACTGACTCTCGCAAACGAATACAATTGGATCGACTGCTCCACCGGTTTGAATGGCGAGAACTCAGAGCTTGCGATCTGTGGAGAGATATTTGACATGACTTTCGATTTGCCTTTTATTGAATTCCTTCCGCCGAATATCGACATAAAGATCTGGATTCAAGGGGAGGGTTTAGAGGCGGCCTTTTATTTGCCCGAAAGCAATACCCATCGGGACATCATTGAAGCCCTTCATAATTACGCCAGAATTACCTCCAGAGACGGACATACAGTCAAAAAATCTAATCTATTCACAAATGACCGAAAGTGGAGGAATGTTGTCAGTCGTGAGAATAATTGGTATGAGTGCTGGACTGCACCTATAGTGGCGCTGAGCATATCCTACAAGTATTGGCCAATTCCTCCCAAAACCTATTCGCACAAAGAAACGGATATAACGACTCCAGAACTCGAGGAGATCTTATTGTCACCGATGAGACCGAATCGCTCTCCAAAACACCTTTACTCAGCGCCCGACGATTTTGATCCGCTCTCAATGGAAGCCGATATCATTGCAGTCGAGTTAGAGATCGGTCCGTCTGTTATCGGTTTGTTTGGAACTCTATTCCGAATGCTATGGAATATAAAAGAGAACTATTTGGGAGAATGTCAGGAGTTCTGGGATTTGAGTTCAAATAGTTTTTCATTTTTCGACAAATTCTCTGAAATCAATCAGAAGAACAGTAATAACAATGAAAACAGTGATCACATGGAAATGGAGTTCAAACCATTCGATGCACGCATTTATCGTCCATTCGAAGTGACAGTTTCGGTGACATTGCATGACATTCAGGCACATCTGATGAAGTGCTGTAATGATACCGAACCGCCCTGTCCTTCAGTATACACCGAACGACTCTGCTTTGAATTACACAAAACTTATACCGAAACCCAATTACAACTATTGATCGCACCGTTAGTTTTGATATCAACTGATCTCCAAATACGGACAGACAATAACTCCCATTTGAAGAATGGATTTTTGACCCTTTCTTCGCTTCAGTTTAGAGGTCACGCCATGTTCTCAGGACTCGATAGACCTCTAGAGAGTGAGACCTTAGAGTACTCATGGCTTGTGGACGTCCAACTCGGAGACATTGCCGGAAGACTGACATTACCGCAGATCCAACACATTGTCACCCCATTGGAGACATTCTTTCTGCAGGTCATTCAAACCGATTCCTCACTTCAGCCCCCATTTCCATATCAGAAATGTCTTCACGACTTAATCCAATCCGTTTGCCCGAAATCAACGGCTACTAAACTCTGTCCATATCCTGAAGATCTTAAGTATCGGATGGTTAGGCTATCGATCGAAGCGATTGATGTCTATGTGGTTGAGTCTAATGTTGCCATTAGTTTACAATTAATTCCACTCAAGTTCTCGATGTGTAATATCCATAGTTGTCATACATCTGTCGGCATAACTGCACTCATAAACAAAGTATTGATTCGACAGTTTGTCCGAACCACTGCTCCTTCGCATAACATTCCCGACAAACCGCGGGTTAGTTCCGGCAATAGTACAAAGACTCGCATATCTTTAACCAGAGAAGTGACGCAATGGCTGGAAGTGAGCTCTTTATCTTTGGGTCCGGTTTTTATTGACTCTGCGTCACTCTTGTCATCAGTTGATAACTACACTCAATCTCAGCACACATTCCTTAAAACGCACGACAAGAAGACAAAGCGTTTGTGGTTTTTATGGCCGGACGAGAGCGACGTTTTGCCGCCACATCTGATTGGAAAGTGCGGTTGTGTCGGTGGGTCTGTCTTTTTCGGTAATAATAAGGATGGACTCAATTTCTTTAATATTGACGACACATCCAAACAGTCGAACAGAACTGAGAAACAAATTTCTGAATTCTATTCAGAATTGAATCGAAAGAAGGATCTGGCGTTCGGTGAGAGTCTTCTACACAGAGGAGAGTATGTGTTGGGTCTCCGAATAGATTCGGATGAGTGTGAAGACGAAGAACTCTTAGATTTGGTTCCATTCTTTGAGGAACAGTTCTCGCCATCAGTTTCCGAATCAATGAGTGACAGTAAGACTGAATTGAAGTCTCGATTCAAATATGGATTTGTGTCCAAACAGTTGTCGACAAATACTAATTCACTGACTGTGTCTTCAGCTCATTCTGGAAGAGATGTCTCTCCACTCTACCCGAGATCTCCGACAAAATCCGCGTCATTTCGCATACCATCGCAATCACAACGCAATGAGACTCCAGAACAGGCTTTCAAACGTAATCGCAGTCATAGTGAGAGCAGTGGAGTAGTCGATGACATTCTTCAGAAGTCAACAGTCATTTCAGATATAATCAAAAGTCAGATAAATTCCGGAGCAATCAGTCCTTCAGATAAAAAGGTTGATTTTGAGCCGATTTCGCCGAAACACGACTCCGAAGTATTTCGGACCAAATCGTTAGAATCGGGTTCTTCGGCGTCCGAACGATATTTCTCTGCAGAAGATGTTTCAAATGCTGCGAAATCCAGTGTTAGCTCTGATTCATATAAACAGCCGGCGCTGGCCAGCAGTGAATCATACCATTCGGCAGAAATGCCGAACATATTGAGTGACTCAACCACTCAGTACTATAGTTGCCTGACCTCAGAATCGGTGACATTGACCGGCGATGAGAAGCGTCGGAGTGGAGACACCCGTTCGATAAACTCCAGCAATTCGTTCATATCTGCGCTCTCATCGCACGAAGACTTAGCGCTCGTTGACCTCAGGAATCAAATGGAAAAACCTATTCCCGAATCACCACTACTTATGTCTTCCTATGCATCACATCTTTCACAATATATTTGCCATAATTGGGATATTCCGCCACCGGTTCCACACTTTACTCCATCACATGTGTCAACAAAAGATTGGTTTCTCAAGAAATCTCTTTGGAGACCAAAATTCAGAGTCAATTCTCATGGCTTTTCTGGTCTCAGAATTGCCAGAAAAGAGACGTCAAGTCAACAAACTTCCGGATCATTCACTCACAGCTTCATTCCCGGCTCTGTTTTCTTCGAAATGGATAAGAATTTGGGCCAAAAAAGTGGTGCCGAAGAGCAGACAAACACTGATAAAGAGAACAGAGAGAAGAGAAACGACGAAATGATATCAAAAAATCTGGAAATAAAGTCCGAAAAGTTGACACTTCTTATCAAATTGAACGATGAAATCGATATAAAACTATCACCGCTTTCATTGGAGGGCTTAAAGTCATTCTTAGAGAGCGTTACCCCAACCCTGGCATCACTGCATCCGATATCAGTACTGAATCACCTGAACCTCAATTGTCTGAATGAAGTTGAAGGCAATAATAAATTGAAAAAAGAGAAAATGTTATATTTGGGACAATTGAATGTCAAGGCCTGGCAGACACTGATTAGAAGACAGAATTCCAAACAAAACAACCGCCGGCCCCAAGAGAATAAGGACACGACTTCTCTTGTGGCCAATCAGTTTGAAGAGTCCAAGACTTTCAAACTCTTGTCATTCGTTTATATAAATAAAATTAATATAAATGTGATTCAGGCGTCGATTGTCGAAGAGATCATATCGTTTGCAGCTCTGGATAACGTGAAAGATCTGACCTGTGTTTCAGTGATGACGGTCTCTATTAATGACATCTCATTCTTCTCTTCACATCATATAAAACAGCGAAGAATTCTTCACACGTTTATGGATCAGAGCTCAGTCTCCACCCTATCCTTCACTGAGAAGGCATTAATGACCCGATTCTTCAGCAAAAAACCAAAGAAAGAGATGCAAGAAATCGAATCCCTGACCATCGAGACAGTGGACACCAATCTTGAGGAAACAATAGCTTCCGCGTCAATCAGTTCACTGCACATACAGTTGTCTCGAATGAAAAACAGTAGTTCTATACTAAAGGATGCGATCCTAACAGTGATTCCTTGCCGTCACAGCAAAGTTGACTTTAAGATAGTTCGCTCACAATCTTCGGCCACAAGTGATTCGGATCAGAGCTCAAGACAATCGAGACTCAGTCGCAAACCACTGCAACGACAGGGTTGTGTCTCAGACATTGAAACCGATGGCGACAATGCTTTCCTGAAAGTGGAAACACCCGGTGCGGCGCCTCCTGAAGAGGAGCACATATTAGGGTTTATAATGTTTGAGTGCGGTATTGAAAATATTAATATAAAAGGCGTTAAAGTCCGCAAAATTGAAGACAATTTCGTTGAACTGAAAGCCAAAGCAAATCAAACGAATGCAACAAATGCTGAGTTTATCAAAGAGATAGAAGCGGTTCAGGAGTCGAGTCATTCGACTTCATGTGTGGCCGAATTGTCGACTGTTTGGTTCAATTTCGCTGCGCCGCCAAAGACCCCGAATACCCGTAAAATAGACTTCACTCGTTTGGATTGGCATTTGTTGAGTTCGGCCGCGCCTTCAATCAGCGCATGGATTAGTGTCGCCGATAGACTCATACTATCGGTTAAGTGTTTGTCTAAATTGAGTGAACAAAGAGTTAATTCAGTGATTGTCTGTTTGATGACATCGGGTCTAGAGGTCAAAGGGGTTCACATTCCTCCTCAAAGCAAACATTTGTCGCGTTTGTTTACACCATCGGCCAAATCACTACAAGACGACCCCTCGTGTCAACTCGTGGCCGCTCTCCGAAGATATTATAATTCATTGGACTCTTCCGATGAATTTGAATCTAATTTCAAACCGGAAACTCTTCCGTGTCTTTCAGATCTTCAGAGAGGAATAGTCGCGCTCTGCCGTCAGTGGAAGAGCGCTCTATATATGCCTTTATTTATTCAACAAAACCTGCGATTAAGGAAAGGCGATAAACACCCGCTTCGGGTACTTCTCGAAGAGAGGTCTAAACAGATATCTGTGGAAACGGATTCAGACGATGAAGAGGCGGAAGAAAATGACGAAACGACTAATCTTTTGAATGCAGACAACATTGAAATAACTGTCGAATCTCAACAAACATTCAATGAGATTACGATTGGAAACAATAAAACAAAGGCCAAGAAAAGGAGTTCTTCTAAAAGCAATAGTCAGGCGAATGAGGACTCAATCGCCGGTTCCGCTCAACCGAAACAACGCAAACAAAGTGTGATTCAGACATACTTTCCTCGATCTAACAGAGCGTCCATTACTATACCGCCACTGATTTCGGCCCCATTTGAGACGATTGGAACCGGTGTTAACAAAGCCTATGAATACCTATTCTCACCAAACAGTCAGAACAGTGGCACCCGTTTGATGAAACGAGAGGAAAGTCAGATGAGTCTGAAGTCCTCTTCCTCTAGCATTGATCCAAACGTTTTAGGTATCGACCAATTGATAGGAGAAGACAAACAATTGGACGGAAATTATGGCGAAGAGAACCTCTATTGGTGGATGGCCAGACAACAGGACTACATGAAGAATGTCACAAATCTGACCAATTCATTGCGCAAGACGTCGGCCCCACTACTAGACCAGGACTCCCGTCTAAATACCCTCAACTCAGGCAATAGTGTTGATAACGAAATGAGTAATAAAGTGCAATCACAGACCACAGCACCCGACGTCTCATTCCTACCGACTGTCGCACAGATGGGTGATGTTAGAGAAATATTCCATCCCTTCATATCCAGCCTTAGTATTGCAATTAATGAAGAGAATAGCAGCTCATGTCTAGAGTTCGGACAATTTGGAACAAAAGTGTCTATTTGTGGACGAATTAAGTTATTTAAGATCGATATCATTGAGTCCGAAAATAGGAATTCCCCGAACCGTAGCCGAAGTCCTTCGCGTCTGTTATCACCGAATCGGATACCTGTCGTCAACTTTGAACAGAATTCCTCTCCATTTAAGGCACGACTGAAACCCGATATTAGTTTAGAGGCCTCTGCCTTCGTCTGCGAAGGACTTAATGTTGAGTTTGATTTGAGAAAAGTTAAAGATTTTGAGAAATCAGAAGTCAATCAACAGAATGACAACAAAGTCTGTCCGATAGTAATCGTCGGTCCGGACGGTATGAGTCAGACGACAACACTCATCAACTTCAGTGTTGACGTCAATTGCATCGACCAAAGAGTGAATTTACCACTTCTTCGACTTCTCCATCAGTTCACTGCAATGTATGAGAACGTAAAGGAGACGAGACTTGAGATGCGCTCGAATCGCGTCCAGTCTTTTAGAGACAATCTTCAGTCCGAAAAAGTAAAACTCAGAAACTCTGAAACCGATACCACGAGTGGAACGCATTCGAGTGCCAGTTATAAAAATGAACAGTTAGTCGAACGGATCAACAAAAACAGAGATGATGTCTCCATAAACATCGGCGAAGACTCTGATTCTGATGTGACTCTCGTTGAAGAACCGGTCAGATTACGAGAACCGGTCCCTCAGCCCATGTGTTGGAAAACAATGTACTATCTGTTAGATCTCTACCAAACAAAGCCCGAAACCAAAACAGTTATCGATCGCATCAGTTCTTTGATACAATCGGGTGCACAGGTTGTGCCGGAGACTAGATTACAAATGGATGAACACCCGGACTATAAGAGCACCGGAAGATACGAACCACTCAAAGAGCAGTCACTAGAAATAGAAGAGTCGAGTTCACAGTCAGCAGCCGCTCAGCCCAAACCAAATCCACCGAATAATCATCCGATCGCTCATACAATACATCGAAAGTCGACCACAAATATAGTGTCGAGCGATCAGCTCAAGAACTTCACAACAGCTCTGATGCAAAGGGAATGGACTCCTATTGTTGTGTTCGGTGTTTGCAAAATAAGACGCGTCGGACTCGTGGCTATGCTCTCGGGTCTGAAACTAGAGGGCGAGTTATCGGCATTTCATGTGAGTATTACTCACAAACAGAAATGTCGCGGATCTAAGAAATGGTTCGAATCGTCACTGAATGGCCAGTTGGGACAGACGGCTATCTCTTTGTTGGAAGAGTTACCACAGAGTCAACAACTGGTCGTTAAGATGACAGTTGGAAAGTCACAGACTTTGATCTCCTGTCAGAACAAGAAGGGAAAGGACGCCAATTCAGCGCTTATAACAATTGGTCCGATTATGATAGACATACCCCAACATCCGGTGGCTTTACACGGAATGATGACCCGATCGAGCCGTCAATTATCCACTACTTTGCAAGAGTTGCGATCATCGCGTCAACCATCGAGACTATCCCGACAACAGTTCGACACCGAAACCATGACTTCGTCTTATGGACAACCGACCACTCAGACACCAAAAATGTTCGCCGAAGACGCGACTGACAGCACAACCATTGGACCAAATGAACAGCAAATTAAACAACAATTAATTAAACCGATTGTCATTCAATTTAGTATAATATTAGACAGTTTCACAATCGGTGCCTCTCTGTTACCATCCCTTCGGGCACAGTATCACATCGGACGGGTCACCAGTTCAGGCATTACGGGGAGTAAAGCCAAGTTTGTCATTGATGTCCATCAGCACACCCTTAGCTTCAATACTAAAGTATTACCGACTGAAGCGAACCTTCCGTCCGCTGCGAACGTTGATTTGCCACCAATTCATGTGAGCGCAGAATATATGGATGACCTGAACACAGGCGCTATCGGCGCTACACGCTCGGAATCATTCTCTGAAGGTGTAGTCTTAAGGAAAGGCAGTTATTTGAATGCGACCGCAGATATCGGTTCCTTTGAGCACAGCCTCACAACTGATTTACTCAATCACTTACTTTTGGTTCAAAAGGTGTTTATGAAAGAAGTCAATGAAGTCGTCCAAAAGATGTCCGGATCTGACGCTAAACTAATTGACGACGAATTGCTTGTGAGCAGTGATAAGACCCGTCGCGCCCGTTATGTCCTCTTTTCACTACATTTACGACTGAAAGGCATTCAAATCACAGCCACGACTCCGACCAGTAGTGCTGTCCGTTTGGAAACGGGTTTAATGGAACTCCAACTCTCAAATCGCGTTCAAAACATGTCTTCCAAAGATCTTAACCTCAAATTATTTGTCAAACTTCAGGTCGACCTCAACGTGGCTTTGGGTCAACTCATTAAGAATGCAATGTTCGAAGAGGCAGAACCGGAGTTCCAACAGTTGGCGTACTTTAAGACCAGAATAAGTATGAGAAACGCACTTCAAGACGAAATGGTGACCAATACGGACTGGGAGGACAAGGAAGCGGTTCTTATTGCTCTCCATCGTCCGTTGGTGTATATCCAACCCTTGGCTTTAGACAAAGCGGTGTTGGTTTGGCTCAACTACAAGAATGCATACGAGTATTGGAACGAACAGAGGGCTAACCTTAACTCTGAAGTGATTTTAGCGACACAACAGGTGTTCGGAAAAGTGCAACCAATCACTCAAATGGGTTCTCAAACACTCGGAACACTTTTCCTTCAGTTAACTGTCGACGACTTGGGCGCCTGTCTTCCCATTACTAACCCCACCATTTCCGCACTCAATCAAAGCAAAGGTTTTGAATCCGAACTGAAGGATGCGGTGGTCGTGACCCTCGAGAGCACTCAAATCAGCGCCTGTTCTCGCGGTTCGCTCGTCAGTAAAGCTCAGTTCACGAGTTTATGCATTCGATTCGCCGATGATTTTGAGACATCACTCGATGATTGGAAGCCAGATATGAGTGACCCAACCATTAGAAACCTTTGTGTCGTCTCTGAGGGCACGTATGAGATCTGTTCCCGAACGACAACATCCCCTCAGAGCACAAGTGACGCGAAATGGCTTTTGAACGTCTCCTGGAAAATGGAAGGCTTTGACATACACTTCGATACCTCTATTGGCAAACATTTTTCGGCGCTCTTTAAGACAATGACTGCAATCGCTGGCGATGAGGACGAAGACGATGAGGACATCTCTACCGCTGATTTCGGTAATGTGACCGCTGATGAAAAACTTCAACAAAAAGAGTCGAGCGCTCAGGAAATGAATTTAGAGTCTGGCTCTGAGAGGAGAGGCTCTCTATTAAGAAGTTTGTCCACCGATAACAAGAAGAGATCGCGTATTATAGAGAAGGAGCTCAACGAACAGGTGAAGCTCATCAATGATCTGAAGCAATTGGGTGCCAGTCATACAACTGTCGAACAGGAAGTTCAACGCCTCCACGAAATGGAGGCCCAAGTGTTCAATACTTTTAGAAGAGATGTCATTAAAAAGCTTCGGCGTCCGAGTGTTAGGCAGTCCTCGTTCAAAGACAAGCTATCGGTCGGCGGAAAAATGTTTAGCAGTTCTCTCGTCTCTTATGGTGAACACGATTTCATTGAGAATTCCGGCGAAGACTCGCCTTCAGAGCCCTTCAAACCGGGATCTTTCGATACGGCAGTCAATTCCGGATCAAAGCTCAGGTAATAATAGTTTCACAAAACTTTTGAATATTATTAATTGATTCTTAAATCTGCAGAACTTCTGCCAGTATTCCCATTCCTAAGTCCTACCGAACTTTGGACTCACCGGCCAATCAGACGGCGGCCTCCGATACTAATTCATTAATGAGTGAATCCCAGAGCAGCTGTGAGAGCGCTCTGACGCCTACTCTTAGTATAGATCAGTCTTCGAGTTCTAATTCTGATTTTAAAATACCAAAGATTACCAAAACAATCCGACGGTTTGTCACTTTTGTCCACTTTTTTTCATATAAATTCGAATACATTTCTCATTCTATACTTTAGTGATAACGACCCCCAAAAACAGGGAAGTCTTTCGAGTGAATACGAAGAGAGCGTCACCTCATCTGTTGGCGAGCGCTCCAGTCTTTTGATGGCAAAGGGCTATCCGACCGAACCTAACATTGATTTTGAATTAGATGTGAAAATATTCTTCAATTCCGGAAAATGTGTTTTACATACGAAAGATCAGAGCACTAAAGAGGAGGAAAACCCAACCAAAAAGATGCAAAAAGAGCGCAGTTTTTCGGGCGGACCCTACGATTCACTCCTTTCCCCCAATCATATGACGAAATCGCGTTCTAATAATCGTTTGACGAAAACCACTTCAAACACATTGAAACCAAACATATCTTCGTCTCGACTCAAACAGCCGACGCATTTAAGCGGACAAATCGCAGACTTTACTGTATTTCTCATCCCTGGCCTCGACATTAAACTTCATTATAATTCCAAAACTTCGTTTGAAGAATGCACTCAATCGGGTGAGCGATCAGTGCCTCGACCGGCATCTGAACAACGAAGCGAAGCAGACACTGGCGGCACAAGTAGCCAACAAAGCGGTTATTTGTCTGTAAAACGCGGCGCCGCTTCTAAAAAGGCGACACTCTTTGCTTGGATTACATTACATAGCATTCCAGACGAGACACTCATTAGTCCCAATATATTAGACTTTTTAGAGCAGGCATTAGAGCCCATCCCCATCACTGTTCCGCCGAAAACTCCAACGTCTGCCACAGCGCCCAATGCTTTTGAGAATCTGACTCCAGTGCCGGCCCAATACGCCACTTATGCCTCCTTTCCCGTCGATGTGATCGTCTATTTTCATGTTCAGCCGACAGTTGTCCGGTTCTGTTGTCTTCCTGTGTCAAGAGTTGAATGTCTTCTTCACTTACCATCAATTGATTTGGTCTTCTCATCAAAACGATCTGAAGATGAGTTAGAACCCGGACAGTGCTCTCCCCCTAAGTATATCAGATATGGCTCTAAAGCTAATGAAAAACACCCATCGGAGTCGACGACCAGTACTTCTTCTGGTGGTCTGAGTGTCACCGGATGTTTGGCTGACTTTTCACTTTATATCTTCCATCCATATGGCGGTCAGAAGAAGACCACTTCGAGCTCTTCGGCCAATAAAGAGAGTGATTCCATGTCTTATTCGGATCGTAAGGACTCACTCAGTCTTCAGGTAGAGTTCGTCAAAATCAATATCTCGAGAGGACGTAAGCTCTCAATCAGTGACTCAATTACACAAAGTTTCCGATTCTCTGCCACCTGTGATATCGGTTCCGCGTCTTTCAAATACGATATGAGAAGACTTAACGAAATACTAGCCTTTCCTAAGGCCTGGTATCGGAAATCCATTTGGAAGCGAATGTTTATCGGAGACCACACTATAAATGCAATATTCAGTGATCAGGAAGAAGAAGACGACTCCATATCTAACAACAAAGACTTATCGGATTCAAGTTCCGAAGAGTCTAATCAAACGGCGACTACTGTTCGTAATTTCAATAAAAGCGAATCCACTGCTAAACGGGATTCCCTTCGACTTAACTTAGAAGAGACCGGCCGTCGAAAGAGTTACCGACACGTCACGCGTAACGATTCGCGACCACTCGGCTCTTCATCTAATCCTTGGGAAACATTAGTCTTATTTTCAGTCAATTTATCGAAACTGAATATAACTATGAATATGGGGAACGTTATGGGGAATACCAGTTGGTTGACACGAGGCCTACGATCTGAGGGCCGCATATCCATCGACTCGATCGGTCACAAGAGTTACAAAATTGGTTTAGCACTGGACGGGTCAACACTGGACGCAAAGGGCGGTATTGTTGGCGGGAATATAGAGTTGAGTGAAATAAGTACTGAACTGTCTGTCAAAGAAGTGAAGGGAAACGAACCGCAACACAAACTCAGCTGTAGTTTACATACACTGGAGAAGCGGATCGACTATATGGGCACTAGTATTCTGATGCTTAGAGTCTCCGATCTGGACATCACATTATGCGACGAATGGAGAATAGATTTGAGTAAAAATTACAATCCGTCGACACATCCGACCAAAAGGCCGGCCCTTATATTCATTCACGGAGTCCTCAATTGGGATCAAATGCAGATTTTGATGTCGAAGTCGACAACACCTGACTTCATGAAAATTGCCTCCAAATTAGAAGAGTTTTTCTCACAACAGTTCCACTCCAGTAAACGTGTCTTCTCTTCACTTCACCCCAAGTCTTATAACAGACACTCATTTAAGGGTAGAACACAATCGAAAGGTAGGGCTCAGAGTGTGAGCAGTGGTTCTCCACTTTTGAATGCCGGCCCAAATCCTACGCAATCGGCAGATAACGTGTCCATTACTACTGAAGCCCGACATCACAGACATTGGCAGAAAGTTTTACATCTGGTTTCTGGAGTACAACTGTCGACACTCCCGAACCCGCTTCCAACCCACGGGACAATACTCGGCGGAACACTAGAACTGAAAGCCCAGAACATATCGTTGGCCTGTTTTTATGGAATTAACTTCAGATCCAAATCGTGGGGCGCTTTCAGTCTCAAACAGCCCTCCATTTCATTCGCAACCGAAGCACAGAATATAGTGAACGAAACGGGAACTATAGATACACATGTAGTACAGAACCTGTCTTTCCTTTTGGGCCGTAATTCTAGTGAACAATATTCTCGTAAAACAATGGCCACCGTATGTAAAATCTCGCGGAACGTTATGTTTCCGCCGCAGTTCCGACATATGCACGAGTGGTTTCACTACGCCTTCAGTGCCTCTGAGATCGATGACGTCGACCGCTTCCCAGCGGTTATGGAATTGGATATATTTGGGACTCCCATTCCATCCAACGAATACTATCCTTCACCACAAGTTCGAGACCGAAGAGCATCGGCCAGTCCTAAGACCAGTGGTGACTATCATCACACACAAGAAGTCATATTTGCCTTCCCTTCCATGCATTTGGAGCTAAAGACAGAGCACTTGCAGGCGTGCAATACACCCAACACTACAGATGTGAAGCCGAACGTCGACTGCACTTTTGTGTCCGACTTTGACGATCATATCTTTGTTGCGGTGGACGCCGAGGCCTACTTTTTCTTACACGAACTCATTAGCTCTTATTTGACCGAAAAGGACACAAATGCGGCCAAAAGTCATTCGCCGAACACTGACCGCAACCAAAAAACATCCGAATCTCTTGAAGCGATGCAAAGGGATTGGAGAGAATTCGTTTGTCACGTAAGTGACAGGTCTTTCCACACCATTTCTCGTTATCTAAACTCATATACCCATTAGGTCTGGCATTTGGAACCGACTGTTCGTTTGCTATCGTGGGCGGGGAAGAACATCGAGCCCTATGGTGTCGATTACATACTTCAGAGATTGGGCTTCAGTCAGGTTTGCATTTATTTTTACGATTTTTAAAATTTTACTTTTTTTTCTAATTATATGATTGAGTGATTAATTGTATTGTTTATCAACTATTTTCCACTAAACTATAGGCGCGAATAACAATTCCTAAATGGATTCAAAGGACAACAATGGATGGCTTCGATAAACTACTGGCGCTAACAATGTTTGGAATGTTAATGAAGGCCAGGGAAGAGAATCTGAAAGAAAACAATCATTAGATATATTGTCTGAGAAATGAATGGAAATGAATGAGACTTTGCATTGAATTCCAACAACAATGCGAATGAATTTTTTATATAATTTTTCAATAATTTTTGATATTTTTTGAAATTTTTTTTCAAATGATATTTTATTGTAATCAATGGGCAGATCGTGAGTGCAATTCATAATATTTGCCAAATTTTAGATTATAGTTAATAATTAGATTTAATTTAATGCATGAAATTCTACACAATTTTTATTCCGGGTCTGTCTATAACTGAATATATATTATGAATACTAAGAAATTGCATAAAAATTTATATTTAATTACTTTTTACCAAAAATAGATGTTTTTTCTCTTCATTTAATTCTAGTCTTCAATGGAATAGACGATAAAATTCATAATAAATGTGATATAAAAATGTGTTTTCAAATCGAGTTCTTTATTCGTGTAATTCATTTAAGACATGATTTGTAAAAATGATTTTTCATTTTCTAATACTAAACATTGGATTCCATTCAATAAATTAATTATATTTAATGTGAAACTGATGTCAAATGTTTTGACAGAAATAATACTCATATTTATATTAATCGATAGTTTTTTCTCACAAATTAATTAACAATAATATAGATTTCGATTTTAATGGAAAAACAAATATATTTTTTATTTAATCTGATTTTGGAATTCAATTGAAGTAATAATTACTTTATGTTATCATTTGATATGAGGTTTATTGGGAATACATATAATAAATGGATTTTTTTAGTCAAACATTCAAATAAGAGAATAATATGATTATTCGTTAATTATTCAGCAATTTTTTTGTACCGATTTCTGTAGCCTTTACTTGCATTGCAATTATGATTTCCACAGAAGGAGAGTTTTATATTCGGGTAGAGTTGGGGTCAGTTTTCTATCCATTCTATCGTCTCATTTATAATTGTAGTCAAACTACTGTAATCAATAAGTTTTGACTGATTTTAGAAAAAATTTAATAACAATTTGTTAAGCATTTCATTTTCTTATCAAATATATATTTTTTCAAACGTCCAAAACCAACCAAAACCCTATCCAAAGTCCATTCCCAACCCAACCCTAAACCCTCTAAAGTTTATTTGCAATTAAATGAAAATCTTTTAAATTCATCTTTAATTGCATACAATCTAAAGGCGATAGAAATCGGTTAAAATTCGGTATTAAAGCATATTTTGTGAAATTTATTCACTTTTGTTATTAATTTCTATTATTTATCAGCAATTAATTGTATAATTGTTTAATTTATAATAAAAATTTATTAATTATATTGAATTAAATGATTTAATTTTCAAATTCTTTGTAATTGTAATGATTGGGTAGTTTTGGGCGCATGTATTCCGGGGTTTATTTTAATTAATTATACTTTAAATACATTATAAGAATTTGTGGAATTAAATGAATGAATAATAGTCTGAATGAAAGAATTATTTATAAATTAAGACTAAGTTTTGGCTAGAATTTCAACAATCGATTCGTTTGACTCTTATTTCTGATCCAATTTTGTCGCATAACTGGAATTCTCGTTACGAATCACTTATTTTTCTCATCACTTTAAGAATGGGTCGACCATTCATCTGAAGGCACAGTTAGCTACCACTCACTCCATCCTTTCCCTATAACCACTCGATATCCAATTTTTAATCAATTATTTGAGAATATTTTTATTTTCCATTTTTTCCCCGATAATTATTTGCTAAATAATCAGATCAATAGCACCGGTACTTCACACCAGTCTTATCACTACAGACTAATCGCTCTAATATTAATATGTTATACATTAAAAAATTCAATTCCAATCAAAATTCTATGAATAATAATAGAGTCAAACAATTTTCTTCATCAGTAGGCGCTCTGACTATGAGTTTTAGAGATAATTAATTATTTTGCCGAAAGCTATCATCTGTTTTGACAGAATTCTAGCGCTAAGTAGAGAATTTTGATTACAGAATAATATTTATTTCACATTTTTTTGTGCTAATACTGTCTAAAAATTATATCATTTTTTATATATCTTAAAAGCACTCAAAAAACTTTATTTAAAAAACAAATTCTTGTGAGACTTGGATTTAAATATAAATCTAAACCCACTTCTAGTTGAAAGGTCTGGCCATTACTGACTTAGTGGTCAGTATTGAGGGCTTAAACTTGAAATAAATAAATAAACTTATGTTTGAATTAAAATGAAATTTATTCAAAAATATTTACATTAATGTTGAAATGATTGCAAATATATTTTATAAAATAAATGTGTTTTCAATAGTGCTTTGAAATAGACATATGTTTTTGAAATTAAATTCTAGAATATTCTGCAAATATTCTGTGAATATAGCATTGATTTTAAGTATCAAACAATGGGTTCAGTTATCTATCATTTATTACATTTAATAAAATGTGAATTAAAGGCAAATATAGCGATGATTGGAATCGATTGAATCTAATTCTGTTTCAATTAATATCAAATATTATCTTAACTTCAACTCAAATACCAATTCTTTGGAATTAGATTTCATATCAATTTGAATGTCATTTTCTATTATTATTTTATTCTCTTTTTTCTTTCAATTCGTTGTCTCTTTTAATTTGAATTCAATTCAATTTAGATAATTGATCACAAATTTAATACAAAATATATGTTTGAATTAATAATGAGTTTGTTTTTCTAATGGTATTCTCCTATAATTAATAGACATTTAATTCCAATGATGTCTTTCATATGTTATTAATTAATGTGTTAAATATGTTAAGAATTTTGTTGAGAATTTTATAATAAAGTATTTTTTTTTAATGAATTTCCTATAGAATAAACTTTAATATTATTGTAATTCCAAGCAATCGAATTCAAAAATTCTAAAATTATTTTAGAAATAATATTGAATTTGTTATTAAATTGAATTCATTTTCATATTTCACTTAAAATCAATGGAAACAAAACTGTTGAATATGTGACCAAAAACAGGAATAAATTGTTTTCTTATATAACAAAATAAATGAAACAAATTTTTTCTTATCTCTCGTGTATTTCGAGCGTATTTCCAATTTCTTGTATTTAGTTTGCATTCACTATAATCTGAGTCTATATTCTATCAGATGTTTCTCAGATCTAATATTTTATTTCATTTTTTTTCTTTTAGTAAAACTGCAAATACAGACAAAAATGTCAAATAAAGTCCAATAAGTCTTACTTATTATCTGTTGGGATAAAACAAAATTCTAACTAAATCTCCAGAAAAAAACTATTTTTTGTGAATTTTTTCCTAATAATGGCTTAAATGATGGAAATCTATGGCATTTATTCTGTGATTACTATCTAATTATCATTACTTATAATATCGACAAAATAGAAAACCTTTAATAATATCTCAATTTATATATAATCATAGAATTTTCAAAGAATTTTGTAATAGAGTGTAGAGTTGTTTGATGTCTATTAAGTTATATGGATTTGATAATAATGTGAACATATTTTCAAATAAATGCCTCAAACAATTTGGACATTAAATGTGGATAAATGGAAAAATCATCTAAAATATGACCCGGATG
>JAQIYF010000018.1:0-20550 GCA_034700865.1 Oribatida sp. Gr-Ori-00025
AGAGAGAGAGAGAGAGGGAGAGAGAGAGCGAGAGAGGGAGAGAGAGAGCGAGAGAGGGAGAGAGAGAATGGTTGGAAGAGTGCTTCCACTCAAACAAATAGCATAACAACTGCAGACAAGAGAACTGAAGACAAGAGAATAGAGTATTGCATGCGATGACCATTTCATTCATATCTTGCATTTGTTCACATCCGGGAATAAACGCAATGAAGAGACAGACCAGCGATCGAAGCACTGGTAGTAATGTTAGGAATAGTCGGAGAAATTATCTCTTAAACAGTCTCATCAAAGAATAAAAGCATCGAAAAGCAGAACAACCGAACAAATACTGAATATTAGAGTAAAGAGAATCGAGAATCAGAGCACAGAATGGTTTTGTTGAATCAGAACTCTGAACATACATAGAGTATATACCAGTGCCAGAGATGTCTGACTGACTGACTGGTGAGATATACTCACAGATAGTCTGCAACTACTCTGCATATACTGTATGTCTGAACAATTCATGACAATGTACTGAAGAATATATTACATAACGTAAGACCACTAACAATGTGTGTGGCATTCAATAGAGACACTACCAGTGCCAATGCCAGTGCCAATGCTAGTAGTGCTCACTTTCATCAGTACAGACAACAAACCAAAGAAGCAGTTCTTTTCATTAGAAAGTTATTAAAGAATTTCTTTTTAGAGCTATTGTAATGTTATTTTCGGTCATTACTTGTGATTCACGTTTTTAATCATTTTTTTTCTGTTAATGTGAGTAAACTATTGCGAAATTTGAGTGTATTTTATGGTGTAATGAGAATATAAAATAAATTTCTCAAAATTGCAATCCCTGTGTAATTAGGGGTCGGGGGGAGTATCTGAGTGTAAATAATAGCAATAATAGCGGACCCGTCCGTTCGTACGTTCATTATATTGAGTAATAATGAATGAAAGGGATGACAGTTTGCGTCCTTTGCGTCCCCCGATTCGGAGCCTTCTCTCTCCAAACACAGAGCAAATGTCGTTTTGCTTTTATATCAAACTTTCAAATATTATATAATTAAAGTTCGACTACAACTCCACAACATATTGTACCGAAGATTTTGAACAAAAAAAAATTTTCCAAAATATATCGCATCCATAATAATATTTAAAATTTTTATTATAGAATTCAGAAATAGAAAAAAATTACTATTAAAACATCAGAAGAGGCTAACAATGATTTCTCATGGAATTCATAGACAGTATATATAAGAGAGAGAAAAACTTTCTTTAAGTTGTTTTACAATTTTTTTTCTTCTTCTCTCAATCTTCAACTTATTATTTCTGTTTTGGCTTTTCATAGGATAATAATAAAAGACAAGCAAATGCCGGAGCAAAGGCCGGATACACTTTAATGATTAGTATAGTAGTAGTAGTTTTAGTAGTTTTTTAGTTTAGAGAAAATGTTTTTTATAGGATTTTTAATTTTCAAAAGTGTAGGAACTTTTCTGTTATAGTAATGTCTTCGAAGGCTATAAATACTAATAGGAGTGAAGTGTTGTGTTCTGAAGGAAAACTGAGAAATTCGTTGGAATTATTTTTTTCCTATCATTTCGTTCTTTTCAGATATCATTTGAATCTTAATTATCTGACACTTTCTATCGTTTGCTAATATTATTCTTAATATTCTTTTATCAAAATTTTAAGAATTATCTGATTTTCTTATTTTTTTGTAACTAAATGTTATATAAATTCTTAGATTGAAATAATAGTTGTTTTTTCTAAAATAATTTAATGTATTTTATTCTGTAATGCAATGAACTTAAAACTCAAACTAAGTATATGTTGTTTAGGATTTGATTACTTAAATAACAATAAATAGAAATAATAATAATTATATGAATTCTTTGCTGTCAATCAATTGAATCAATAAATTCATTAACGATACTAATATCAAAAAAAAAATTATATTTAAATATCAATTAATTAAATTCAAAAATTAATTAAAAAACAGTTAATGAGTTTAGCGCTAAAAATGATAAAAAACAGATGAAAAGAGAGAAAACACTTGAATTCTATATACAATTTAGTCGAATGTAATGGCGATATATTCACATTTGAAGGGAATTCATGGAAATTAATTAATTATTATGGCTTTCCTAATACAATCAGAATAATAATAATAATAATTATAATATACTGTACAACGAGTTTTGGTGAGCGGTTTAACCAGACATTGGTTTTCACATATCATATCATTTTGTTTTTTTCTTCATATTTTAATAAATGCGAAAAAAATTGTTCTTAAAATACAACAATTCTTTGTTTTGTATTTTTTGTTTTAATAATGAATAAAATAAAATAATTAAAATTCATAGAATAAATGTAATATTAATACTAAAATAGAGTGCAAAATATGATATACTGTATAAAAGACTAATGAGATGGTCGACAATCATATCATTTTTGAAAAGAATCGGAACATCACTTCAGTGTCCATACATTTAACACATGTTTTCTCTGCTTTTTTTCTAGGCTTTCCTTTCGTTTCTTTCGATTCTTTTCTTTTTTGTCAAAAATTCAATTTATTTGACATTTTATTTATAAGTTATAACACTTTGTGTAATAGTAGGAACTATAAGGAAAAAAATAATAATAAAATATGAATTGAGTGTCTATTACAACATAAATATGTTTTTCTTTGTTTTTCACTATTTTATAAAAATTCAATTAATTATAAATTTCATTGAAGAGAAGGAATTCATGGAATTCTGGTCTCGAAGTCATTGGTTTTTGTTTTTAAAACTCGAATTTCGCTCAAAATATAAGTCACAGAAAGCAAAATCACAATTGAATTGATTCACAATTTAAAGCTTATTCCTACCTGTGTTGGCCGCCTGGCCATACATCGACGGGTGGAGGAACGCGGCCGCAGCGCCGGCACTGGCGTAGTAGTTCTGTAGACCTCCCGTTTGGTACATATAGTTAAATAGACCAGAATTATCGTTCGCCGTCTCCGAAGTGCTGACCACTCCGGCACTGCTGGCACTCGAGTTGCTGTCCTTATTGTTGAAGTTTGTGCCACTATTTTGGGATATCTTTTCCGGCGTTTTAGTTAACTGTTCGCTAAAGTTCTTAGGGTTACCCCCGTTCACAGTGACATCAGGTAGGGTTAGTCCAGCGGGCAGTGCACTGGTGAGACCCATGAGCTGCAACTGTTGCATCAGATTGCAGGCAGACTTTGATCGACTATCGGCGCCATCGGACCCTGTATTGGTGTTATTCTGACCGGTAGTAGGAATGACTGGAAGCACAATACCCGAAGCAATGGGAAAGTCAGAGCTGTTATCGTCTTGACCTTCAATTAGTTTCTTAATGGAGTCGATATGGAGTTTGAGATTCTCGATATGTTTCTTAGAGAACAAGTGGTCCTGCATTGAGGTCTGACTCACTTTCAGGTTATACCTAATGCAACATATTTTGCATTCTTCGATAGGCTTTGTGTTTGTCTCCAATTCCTGTCCAAATGTCTTAGCGAAGGCTAGTCTCGCTTTTTTCTCTTTCGCTCTGGCGTTTTGGAACCACACCTGAACCACACGCTTCGGTAGTCCGACCTCACGGCCCAAACAATCGCATTCAGCCATTGTTGGCGTCTTATAGTCAGCAAAAATAGATTTCATAACTTTCAGCATAACTGTTGTCATTTGGGTTCGGAATCGTTTTGAAGAATTTGATGGAGTGTTTGGACCAGAATTGTTAAGTCTATTCAGCATTGAAGCGGTCGATGATGTTGTAGATCCCGGCGCCGGTGATGTGGGGTTTGATTCGTGAGAAAAATGAAAGTCAAACTCCAATTCGTCTGAAGAATCAGAATCGTCGCCATCAGAACGCGTGTCATCGAAGCCCTCGTCGTCATTGGCCGAGAATCGCAGCGGTTGTGACAAATCAACGGGTTTTGAGAGATCGAGTGGAGTGTTGTCACCCGTCAGACCACTGGCCTCGAGCGCGGCTTTCATTTTGAGACTTAGATCGGCCGGAATTGAACCTCCAGTTCCGTCTTTGCCGGGAAGGTTGAGTTCCTCCAAATACTTCTTGAGTGAGTCCTCGTAATACTTCTTCATTGTTGACTGCAATGCCTCAGCTGTCAGTCCACTTGCGTTGGCGTTCCTCATGATGTCATCGTTGGCATTAGGAGGCGAAGACGTATCGGTCATATCGGAGGGGTCGCCATCGGGGAGAGCGTCTATATTGATGTCGCCTTTGGTGTATTGGTCCGCATGTCTGGTCGCCAAATGTGATTCTAAAGCAGATCTGGCTTTGAAGAGCGCTCGACAAAAGGGGCAGCGCTTATGTATAACCTGTTGATGAGCGCGAAACTGACCTTTTCTCTCTCTGGCTCTCGTGTTTTGGAACCAGACCTGAACGACCCGCTTCTTGAGACCGACCTCTTTGGCAATGCTTTCCAACATTTTTCTGCTGGGATTCGACTCTATTTGGTACTTCTGGTAGAGATAATCCAATTGTTCCGGTAATATAGTGGTACGAAGTCTCTTGTCCCGGGGCTGTTCGTTGGCAGCGCCGACACCACTGAGACTGAGTGAGTCATAATCGTGTGAATCTTCGTCTTCCGGTAGTTTCCGTTTAATAGCCAGTTGTTGTGATTGTTGTTGTAATGAAGTGTTCAATGGGTTGTTTGAGTTCGGAGATGTCGATGCGTTTGTTTGGGGACTCTGTTGGGCCTCGTATTGCAAAATACCAAATGGAGAGGACGGCGGGTAATTGGGAAACAGGTTTGGGTTCATGAGGTGAACCAATTGGTGTTCACGCCATAAGTCGTATCGATTGAAAACTAAACTGCATTTATCACAACGATATACGTTCTGCTGCTGTCCAGACGACTGACCCGATTGTGACTGACCTGTCGGTGTTGGTTGTGGTGAGGGTTGTATTAATTTATCGGGTGTTGCAGACGTGCGACCGCTATCTATAGGCGTTGGAGTAGTAGAGGGGGCCTCACGACTCATTCCGGGCGAAGTCGACTGCGCGCGTGATTCAGCCGCTGCTCTTAACTGTGCGGCTAAAGGGTTCTCATCCTTAAAACAGGCGCTCTTTTGGTGTTTAATGAGTTCATAATATCTTTGGAAGACTTGCATACATTTCTTGCACTGGTAGTTAAGACCTGGAGTTCTCTGAAAACGTCCGGATCCGTCGTCTTCTTGTGGAACTGGCGGTTGGTTTTCATAGACTTTTCTGGCTTTTTGTCTGGCGTTCTGAAACCAGACGACTATAACTCTTGGACTCAAATTCAGAAGTTTTGACAAATACTCCAAATCATCGTCTTTTGGATAAGCATTGGATTCAAAGAATTCCTGCAATACTTTAATCTGATAGTCAGTAAACCGGGTTCTGTTCGCTCTCTTTCCGGAAGAGCCCCCACTGTTTGAATTACAATCTCGTGAAGGGTTTGGTGTATTCGGATTAGACAACTGTGACCTGTGGGCCACGTCCAGTGCCATCTGAAGAGAACCCGAACCCAGTGGTGGTCCGAGCGATGCGGCAAAACCGGGCAGACCTGCGAACAGTGAGGCAGCGCTCGTGTCTGCGGCTGACTGTGAACTCAGATCTGACTCACTTGTGTGGGGACTACTGGCGTTGAGAATAGCTTTAGTCAATTCAAACTCCTGTTGCTGTTGTTGTTGTAATTGGATTTGTTGTTGGAGTTGTGATTGTTGTTTCTGGAGCTGAAAAATATGATTTTCAAACTTTTCCTGAATTTGTTGTTCACTTTTAACAATATTTAAGTCTTTTTTCTTCGCATCAATCATCTCGTCATCACTGGTCGCGTAATCCGATTCCTTTGTAGAAGAGGTTGACTTCAGATCAGGGGCTGAAATGGCGGTCCATTTGTCGGTTTCCAACTCATTCACAGTATCTTTGTTTTCGGTTTCACTTTCTTTCTTAATGTCATTCAAAGTAAGAATTTTTGTTTCACCAGTTTTTTCATACTCTTCCAGATTGAGGAAAGTGGAGGGCGGGTTATTGAAATTATACGGACTGTCCTTATTCCGCTGCCGTTCCTTAAATAAGGTGTTTCGGAACCAGTGTTTTATCACTTTCATGGGTAGACCTGATTTGTCGGACATCTCCAACAGTTGCTCTTCAGTCGGAGAGTTATTAATATCGAAATACTGTCGCAAAACCTTCAGCTGTTCGTCACTGATCCGAGTCCGGGCCCTCTTCTGCTGCTGAGCGGCATTCAGTTGTTGCTGTTGTTGCATAAGTTTCTGTTGAGCGGCAAAGAAATTCGGGTCAGGATTGGACATAGGAGTGGGTGTGGCGCCTCCTGAGTTGTTCTGGTTGACCATCTGTCCCCCCTGATGGTTAAACGCTGCGGCCATCATAGGGTCGAGATGTGGGGCCATCATTACGGGGATGAGTGGCGGGTGTAAACCCATAGCAGCCGCAGCAGCGAAAGGCATATTCATATTCATGTTCATATTCATACCCAAAGGCATTCCCATTCCGGCCAAACCCATACTCATTAATAGTTGACTAAACTGGAGATGAGCTGCCATTTGGTTGGCCGCAGCCATGTCTGCCTGAGAAGAACTGTTATTAACCATATTGTTTGCCATAGAGAGCGGCGGTGTGTTTGAAGGGCCGGCAGAGCCCGGAGCTATTTGTGATGTTTCACTTGCGTTTGTATTCATCTGATCTCCTGAGCCATCGTTTTCCTCTTCGAGCGCACATTTACGTTCATATTCGGTGCGATAGTCATCGGCAAACATTTCGACCACTTCTAGGGGAACGACATCTTTATGTATTTCCTCTCTATGAGCCTTAAGCACCCAAATCGATGAGAACTCTTTCAAACATTTATCACATTTCGAGCGATTAATTTCAGGCAAATTGTTCTTAAATTCTTCTTTTTTGGTCTCCGTTTCCAATTTATCTGACTTTTCGGTGGATTCAGTGCTAGGAATGGCAGTAACTGTGTCTTTGGCTTCGGTAGGATTTGAGTGAACGTCAGTTTCTTTTTTAGTGTCCGTCTGATTGACTTCTTTTTTAACTCTCTTTTGATGGCATTCATTGAATTGCATAACGATTTCAAAACCCCAGGTCTCGAGTAAGTGCTTATAAAGAGGAGGTTTGGATCTACAAATCGGGGCATAACTCGAGAATTTTGGAATTCTTATACTAGAGTTAGCCGATTGTGAGGCTGACTGAGCTGTCGGAACACTAGGCTGTTGTTCATTGGGTTGAGGCGATTGACTTCTCAGTTGATTAATAGTGGACTGTTTATTGATATTAGAGGCGCTATTATTTGGAGGACTGAATAGACAACACAATTGCTGGTGTTGTGCCTGTGCTTCTGGTGAGATGAATGTTGAGCCGCATCTTTGGCACTGGAATGGAGACGAACCCATCAACAGATTGTGTCCGTTATTGCCGGCACTGATGGCAAGATTGAGTGCCGCCTGTTGTAAGGCAACCGCCTGTTGTGCCTGTTGTGGATCAGACAGATTCAGAGACATCAGCGTCTCTTGGAATTTAGGGCTAGTGCTCGGGGAAGGGGTGCTCGGCATCGCTTTAGTCATATCACCGCTCAGTTTAGGGGGAGAGTTGGTCGCCGTCGCACTTGGAATGGTTGAGCTCGGAGTCGATGGGGTAGTCATTGTGACCGCCGTTTCACTTGTATTGTCTGGTCTTTCAATGAGAGGAACGCTGAGATCGATCTGACCCGTGAGGGCCAAGTCGTGTAGTTTAGAAGCTCTGGTCTGATGTAGGACTGATCGCACGTGTATGTCAAGAGTTGTGCCCAAATTGTAGGCAACTTTACATATATTACATCTGTAGGGCTTCTTCTCCATATCACTGCCATTGTTAGCGTTGGATGACTGGGAAAGAAGTGTCGCTAAAGGCTGTCCGGAGTTCTCTGTTGTGGCACTCGATGTGACAATACTATTGTTATTATTAGTATTGGAAGTGGTGGTAGAGTTTTGAGAACTAGACGTCTGATTAGTAGAGCTGTTATTCTCTTTCATAGTTTGTTTCAATTTATGTAAATGAGAGACAGAGTTGTAGTGAACCAGAAGAATGTTCTTCTGAGTGAAGGATTCTTTGCAAATATCGCATTTGTACGGCCGGTTCGGATCCAAATACTTCTCCATCGGATAACTCAGTTTCTCTCCCTTTCTGTGCAAAAGTGTCTTATTATGAGACGTGAGATAACTCTGTCGAGTGAACGCAACTTTACAGCGATGGCACTTATACTTCCGGTTCGGGTCGTTATACGTGTCCTCAGCCACGGCCTGAGAATTGAGGAAATCTTCTAAAGAGTTTGTCTGTGGGTTAGAACCACTGACCGTTCCGTCTCTGTTATCACTAATATCTGTCATCTCTTCGTCAATGTCTTCATTCAAATGAGTGGTAGCGTTGGCGACGACTAAATCCATCGCCTCGTCATCGGTGGCCAAATCGTCGATTCTGTTGGACTCCTTTTTAAGCAATTCGGTGGTCGACGGGTCAAGAATTCCGCCGCCATTACGACCGGTGAACAGAAGAGGATTGTTGACTAAACTGGATCTGTACTGTTCCAGTTCCTCTTCGTTCATCTCTGAATGACTACTTTCCACGTGTTTTTGTAGCGCTTCAACCGATCGGAAACTCCTTCCGCACAAAACACATTGAGTGGCGGCGCGGATCAGATGGTATTGTGAGTGGAGCTGTAATTTTTCAATCGTTTTGAAGGCTAGACTGCATTGAGAGCACCGATATTTGTAGACATGTCGGTCAGAAACGGCTGCGCCAGAGATTTTACCCGATTTTAATGCGTGCTGTTCTTTGAAATGGAGTTGAGTGGCACTAATTGTCTTAAATATCTGTCCGCACCCTCTCTTCCAGCAAAGATAACCACTGTTTGAGTTACCTATTGTACCGGTTCTGGAATTGGGTGAGAGTTCAGTCAACTTCAGATGTCCCTCACTATTAATGTGAGTAAATAATTCGTCGAGAGTTTGGAATATTTTCGGACAACCGGGACATTGAAGGCATTCCGATAGAGCACTCGTATCAAACATCTCGTCTTCGCATATCTTAGAGCCACTATCACCGGAACAGTCGCTTTTGCCTGAGTCCGCATCCATTTCTCGTTGTTCTGAATCCAATGAATCTTCATTTTGGGCCCATTTGGGAGAGTTGTGTCGAACCGTTGGATGAGTTTGTTTTGAATTAACCAACACTTCTGTCGTGTCGACTAAAAGCATGAGTTTCTGGAGTCCCTCTTGTTTTACATTATGGATGTCTATTAGATGTCCTTCTAATCTAGACTTCTCTACAAACCCTTCTTGACATAAGGGACAGAGCATTGTCTGGTCGGATACATTAGTTGTGTTACTGGCCGGGGGTGTAGTGGTATGTGTGCGCTGTTGTTGTTGTTTGGAATGTGTGGACACGATATGCATTTGGATTCTCACTTCAGAGGTATGGCTATAATTACAATACGGACAGAAATGCATCGCTTCTGGAGATGTGGACTCGGAATTCATTTTAGCCACAACTGCCTGTTGTTCCATAAGAGCGTTCTTTAGCATCGAATCACTGACCGATTCAATGCCTGTTCCCAATGGAGGTGAACCAGAAATCTCATCGTTTGAGTTATTGTCTGATTTGTTGTTTCATAAGAAAAATATGAGTAAAGAAAAAAAATTGACGCAAAAAATGCTTTCTTTTATCAATAAATATAATAAACTTTTGTATAAAAGAGAGAAAAATAATAATTTAGGGAATTAGTGGTACAGTTGTAGTCCATATAGGAATGCATGAAATCTTTTCCAACAAATCTCTTATCAAATTATAAGTTATTATAAATTAAGACTCGAAACGCGCAAATCGTGTCAAAGAGATTGTTTGCCAGACTTTTACTATTTTTTTTACATAAATAAATGTTTTGTTAATTTTTTTCGCTATTTTGTTCGTCAAAAAAAATATTCTTAACTTTTGTGATATAATAACAAAAATAGAATCGCAAGAAGAGAAGAGATTTATTGAATAAATAGTAAACATTAGCTAAAGCTATGAAAATTCAGGTTTGGATTTCAGATGCATTTCCAATCAACACATCTTTGATTGCCTTTCAGTGTATTTTCTATTTAGAAAAAAAGTCATTTTATTTCTGTTTGTCTATGAAAGTGATAATAATTTATTTTTTTTCTAATTCAATATTTTTTAATACTATACTACAACTGATAAGAGGACGCGAAGAAAAAAAAATTGAAAATAAATAAAAATAAATTTACTCTTTTTCTACTCTTCTCTTCTTTTTTTTTGATTCTATGCTTTGCAGAGGATTTTTATAATGAAATGCATTCGCAGTCCGAGTGTTATATAACTTGAAAGCTATGCTCTCATGTCGTATGAGTTATACGATTAGTTGGTTGGAAGGCATCAACTTTTTAATAGAAAGCATTTCATTATCATTTCATTTTTTGATTGCAAGCGATATATCAATATTAATGCCATTAAAGTTAAGAAAAAAAAATTATTTTTCAAATTTATTCTGATTTGAGATCTTTTTTCGCGAAAATATATTATATTTTTATATTAATATTTTGATTAGAAATGCATTGGAAATAAATGAGAAAAAAATATAATATATTTGTTTGAATGCATTGATTGCTTACCGCTTTCGAAAACAATTTTGTCCTTTGGATTCAATTCCTTGCATTGAAATAATTCGCGGATCTCTTCTTCGGAGTCTTTCATACCCAGGACTCCGATCTGTTGTTGTTTTAGTTGTCGAAGGCTTTCATTTCTTAAATGTTTCATTGAATTGATGTGTTGAACGAGTGATATCTTAGTACGCGATGGATGGGCACAGAGGGCACAGAAGTAGTACTTCATTCCTCCACTTTTCACCAGTGTTTCGGCCAATTGCAAGTGGAGGAACACTCGGGAACAGGCGTCGTGACGGGGGTTAGCCGTATGTAATTGCAATTTATGGATTGAATTTGTATAATAATCACAAACATTACACCGCACTTGAACCGGGTTAGAGACGTTCACATACTTGAGCTTCCATTCAGACTGAGTGCCGCCTTCTTTAATGTGATTGACGTGTTGTAGTCGTTGTAAGTGTTTGTCTGTCTTGCAGTGCAACTGAAAGTTTGCCTTAAGATTAGTCTTATAGGAACACAATTTGCAAATATAAGAGCCGCCGACCGCCATCAACACCTCCTCCTCCCGCTGTCGGGTTCGGTCACATTGGATGTGTTGACTCAGGCCTTCGATTGAATCACTGGAATATATCGCACAAACACAGCATTGAAATAGACGACAGGTGTCATCGTAGGGAACGTTATGTATGCCCAGCGACGGGTCCGGGTGTTCGATGTCGTACGTCGGTTGAGAACCCGTACCACTCAGACGGATCACCGGAGACTTAGTACCGGGCGTTCCGGGCTGTGACTGTTGTTGCTGGTGCTGCTGCTGTTGCATCATAGCTGCCATCGCCCGGTGCTGTTGTTGTTGACTGGCCATCATTAGTAAAGCGTGATTATACGCCATATCGGCGAGGGCTGCCTCCGGCTGTAGGTTTTCCTGAGAACCGCCGGGTTGTCCGGTGGCGAGCCCGGCCGCGGCAGCAAATATACCTGGGTGGAATTGGAACAGCTGTTCGGGGGTCAACATCCCCGCCTGTTGTAGAGCTGACAACTGCTGCATATGTGAGACGTTTTGCTTCAAAACCATCAGATTATGGGTGTGTTTCTCACTCGTCATATGAATCCTCAGATTTCGGGCCACATTAGTCTCATAGTTGCAGACATCGCACCTCCAGGTGGCCTTTTGCTTAGACGGTTGTCCTGACTGTGCGCTACCGGTCTGAGCCACCTGTTGCGTCTTTGGTGGCTTCTCTGGTACCGGTGCTGTCGGCGCCGGCGATGTAGTGATGGACGACACAGCGGTCGTTGTTGTAGGAACTGAAGAAGTAGTTGATTGGACACCAGTGGCAGACGCGGCCACCGCTGCAGCCAATGCTTGTGATTGGAGGAGATGTTCGGCCGGAATGTTTCCGTTTTGTAATTCCTGGACATTATTGATGTGTTTGTCTGATTGCATATGAATACTGAGGTTGCCTTTAGTAGTGGTTGAGTAGTTGCAGACTTCGCACCGGTAGGGCTTATAACCGCATGTGTAGGTCTCGCCGCGTGCCAGCCGTGGGTGGGGCTGATTGGCTAAGCAATAGATGCAATTCATTTCGTTCTCCGGGTGCTTCTCCTTCATATGTATTTCGAGGGTTTCCTGATATTTGTAGTGCCAGTTGCACTTCGGACACTTGAGGGTCTTACAGGAGTTCCTGGAATGCATCATGGTCATGTGACCACCTAAAGAGCGCGACGAACCCAGGATTAGATCACACTTAGGACACTCTACGCCATTGGTCTTACCGTCCGGATGTTGAGCGCATAGGAACGGAGAAGCGTTTGTCGGACTCGGAGACGAGTGGTATTGTGGAAGAGAAGGGGTCGTCGACGCGATCGGGCTTTTCGGTGATGTGGCCGATGGGGTCAACAGTTTGGATGGCGAGGGCGAGCGCTGGGGAACGATTTGATGGGTTGATACCAATTGTGAGATTTGTTCCAATTGTTGCTGTTGTGCAGCGGCTGCGGCGGCCTTCGCTATCTTCTCCAGGTTTGCCAGATCTGCCAATTCTGATGCAAAAGAACTGTCGGCTTCTGGTGTTTCCCGTGACGTAGGAGTTGTCGCCATATTGTCCGACGGGTCGAGTTGGCGGTCGTCGCCATTCTTTGGCAGAACAAAGCTTAGAGCAGAGGAATGAGATTCACAGTGTTTAGTGTCCGATAATGTGGAAGTGACTGGACTGGTGATCGACGAGACCATTGCGCCGCTCCCACACCGGGTGCTACTAATACACCCACTAGTGGTCAATGAGGTGTTAGGGCCCGCACTAGTAGTTGCAGATAAGGAACTTGGACATGAGCTTTGTCTGATGGCCGCCGCGGCCGCGACCTGAGCCAACAGACGTTGTTGTGCTTCGAACTGTTGCTGCAATTGCGCCGGTATTTCATTAGTATTAAGTGTCGGAGCGCGTGGTTTTGGTTCTAGAAATGAAAGCAACGGTTCTTTTTCTTTACCGACCCCTTGAATGATAGCAGAGGTGTTCTTATGGCTGAGAACACGCTTTTCCTCCTCATTCAGAGCGATGTTATGTTCTTGAATAGAGTGAGCGATAAATGATTTCGAATAACCGAACGATAGTTTACATATAAAGCACATGAGAATAGGTTTGACGGGCACTGTCTGACAACTACTCGCACTATTAGCCGCCGAACTCTCCGCATAGTTGATGGAATTGGATCTAATGGTGTTGTTGTTGTCACTGTCGAGAGGGTCGGTATCATTCAAAACACTTGAATGGATCGGATCAACACTTGTGTTCTTATAAGCGTCCCTTAAAGTGAAGACCCGATAGGAGTGCATAACTGGAACTTCAGGAACTTTATTCTCTTGTAAGAGGTTTTGATAGGCCTGACCATAAAGAGCACTATACAGAGCGGCCGCCGAACTCCGGGATATATGAAAGGCTGATACGACTTGAGGAAAGACAACATTACTTCGGCCATAAGGGGGTGTCATTCCGCGCGCGTCTATAATACTGCCCTCTTGGCTGATCTCTGCCTCAACATCACTGCCCTCAGAGTCGGCACTGCCTTCGATAATATAAGCGGAACCGTCGGGATTGTAGACTATCTTTCCCGTGAAGTTCTCGACATCACTTAAGGAACTGCTGACACTCTCTGTGTCACGACATGTCTTGGATAACACATTACTTATACTATCTTTAGGTAGAGTTGAAACGAATGTCTCTTTCTTTATAGTCGTATAGTTAAGCGCTTGACCTTTGATGGGCGACATCGGAGACACCTGTCCCGTGTCCACCACCGGAGATGTGCTGCTCTTTATTGTGCTCGATATCGACGATACCGTTGTATCGTTCGCTGCCATTGTTGTGGTTGTCGTCGATTCCATGAATTGGTGATAATAATCGCCGGATTAGTTGCTTCTGATGTGAACGTCACCGAAGGATTCGAACGCATCCCAACATTACTATACCAGTGATCAGTGCTTTGGTATCTTTGGTTGTCATTACTTAGTCTATAATAACAATAATAATACGGAAGTTATAGAAAAAAAATTAGAGAAATAATTGCATAAAAATTATTATAATTTATCTAAAATTTTAAACTCAAAAATTGCTTTTTTCTCTTATAATAAGATTTTTCTTTCAAAGAAAACAATTTTCAAATAAAGAAATATCAAGTTTTCGAAGTAATGTGTGAATGAAATGCAAGCGATTGGCTCTCATAGGGAACACATTTAGCAAAACAAATGAATGCAATGAATGGTCGAATGCATTGCTTCACCGAAAAGAGTGGCGAATTCTGAAGTTGAAGTTGAGGTCAATATTCGTATTCATTCATAAACTAAACACTTTTAGTCAGAACGTAACCCACGCTATGCTATGGTATGCTATCCTCTCCTCTCCTCTACTTTGGGACTCAAGAAAAATAGCAACAAAACAGAGGAATCAATGGTCTCTCTCCCAAAGACATGCCTCAACCTTGACCAGTGATGGATAGCTACCAGTGCTCAAAACCAAACAACCAAACATTGGTATTATAATACAGAAAAGCTACTGAAATAAATATGTTGTTAAACGTTAAACACTTTTATATAAAAAGGTGAAAGAAAGGGATCGGATATACCAGAGCCCAAAGGGCTGACAACAAAGAGTTTTTCGAGTTTTTTGACAATTTGTAAAATACCAGTAAAGAAGTGATTTTTAGTTTTAGAGTATATTTTATATGAAATAGAATACTAAACGCTTGCAGTCATCCATTGGAGGCCGAGTTTAAGCCCAACTCATCCATAAGAAAGTGGTTTTGATGAGTGAGAAGAAACTGAGAGATAGTGTAACTGTTGAGGAGATTTGGTGTTCCAGTAGTATAACTATTAGTATGTCTATTAGGATCATCTCCGATGCATAACCTCCTACTTTGTGGCGTACGTCCCGTCCCTTACAGTGCATCTCAACAGCACTAACGATAACACATGAGATGTAACGCAAAACACAAATTAATGCATATATTTTGCGAATTCAAAATCAACTAATGTTTTAAATTACTTGTGCTTTAGCGCCAACACTAATGACAATATCCGGGTCTGGAATGAAATTATTTTTTTTCGCTAAATATTAAATAATTATCAGGAGTTTGTGATTGTAGTCTACATTAGTTTTTAGAAAAATATTATAACATAAACGGCAATCAATTTATTTTTTTTCTCCGAAAACACAACTAATAAACAAGTTTTGAAATGAATGCAAAGAAATAATAGAATTTAAGTTTAAGTCCACAAAAATATTTGTTGCCTTTGGATCTGAAAGCGACTTAAAATAACTTTTTCTTTAAAAGTAGAAAATAGTCATTAAATTTTAAGCTTAAAGTTTATAACTTGTATTGAATTTATGTTTTAGTGGTATAACTAAAATAAAAGTAAATTTTTCTCACTTTTAGCAATCAGTACATCGAAACAACAACTCCTAAAATGTCGCATTCAATGGCCACAGGAGTTGAGCTAAACATCTCTCGAGGGATTGCAAAAGCGGGGAAACTCATCGGAGGGGGCAAAGGGGGCAATGGGGGGCTTAGAAGAGAAGTTGCATCGAAAAAAGAAGTGACACATACAGCAGGGGTGCAACTTATGGGCATTATTGAAGGGCACACCTGAGCTAACGGCATATACTGGCAATACCTATGTTAATGGGGGGACCCAATCAGGATTATCAATGTATATGTGGTAGTGTAATACTAATTCCCCACAGATTGGACGCCCCCTAACACTGGCCCCTCTCTTCGCCTAAACCCCTGAAGGCGAACGTCTGAAACAGAACTTTACTTCTCTTTCTTTAGTTTATTTTGTATTATATTATGCATTGAATTCTCTCTCATTTGGGATCTCTCTCTCTCTCTCTTTCTCTCTCCCAATACTCTCTTCATTCTTCAGATCTTTCTCTCTCTTCTCACTCTTCCCACAGCACTGACAGCAAAGGACAGGACAGGATAGGACTCATATTTTTAATGCTTTTCACTCATAGACTGAGAGTTTTAGTTAAATTTTTCAGTGCAAGCGATTAGTGCAGAGCTCTGGCAAACAATTATCATTGAAATCTGAAATACAAAAGATCTCTGCTCTGAGTGAATGGGTTTTAAAGCAGAGCAGAACTGGATAGGACTGTGGAGTACAGGAGTGCACACCTGGGCTTATAATTGAATATCAGTTGAGACTCAAAAATGCAAACATAAAAACTTTAGCCTTAAAACTGAGTGACATTACTATACATTACTTTAAGCGCTCCAACAGATTAACATCTTTTAAAAATTGTTCGTCTTTTATGAAATTTTTTCTTTCTTTTCAATTCATTTTACTTTAGTTTTAGTTATTTTTCTCTTATTTTTAGAGAAACAGAAAATATTTGAAAAGCAAATAACGAAAAGAAGAAAAAAAACTGAGAAAAGAAAACAAAGAGAAAAATCAGAGAAAATAATAAAATGAATATAAAGAGAGAGAAAAATATATAATGTATTCATAAACTGATTTCCAAAACACAAACTATTCGTCAAAAGTATTTAAAATTTATTCAAAACAAAGTGGAGTTTTTCAGACAGAAAATAGAAATAAGAGTGAAATCCAATGTTTTTAAACATAAACAAAATGAGTCGAAAATTATGAAAATTGCATTACAAATACCAGGAAACTCGGGGACCGGTATTCGGCCGGTAATTTGCCTTTTATTCTCTCTGTCTTTTAGCACAATATATAACTAATTACAACAACAATAACAACTAAAACATCCACTAATATAATGAGAGAGAGAATACCTAAATAATGGAATCATTGGACGAACAATAATAAAGCAAAGCCTCAGTCGAGCAGTTCTATAGAGCGCTCGCATTAATTAAGCGAAATAACAAAAAACATTCATTAAGTCGAGGAAGTCACGCAATTAACCAGACATACAACCAACAGCACCAACCATAGCACCAACCCATAGCACCAACCACTCTCTCTAACCGACTCTCTCTCTCTCTCTCTCTCTCTCTCTCTCCTCTTCTCTTTCATTCTGAAGTTCAATATTATAAAAAAAAAACTAAATAGAAAAGAGAGAGAATAGAGAGGATTGGGAGAGAAAGCAGTGAATCAATGCATTAAACGGGGAGAGAGTGTGTAGAGAGTGAGACACAAGAGCTGCTGTACTACCAGTGCTTTCGGTGCTAATTATCTCTCATTAAGGCTTTTTGAGCTCAGCTCACATATAGAGAGGTTTTATTCAAGTGAAGACAATAATTAAACAAAAAGGGAATTTCCCACTCAAGGCTATGGCAAAAAGTTAAGTACAATATATGCAGTGCTTGTGCTTAATGTTAATGTTATTTGGTTTTGTCAAATGCCGTGAATAACAACGCTTTGATAAACAGATAATCCATTTTAAAACAGACGAAAACACAAATCATTTAATGAAGGAATGGAATGAAGAAAAAAATTTTAGACAAATATTTTTTGAGACAAAATCTGAAGGAATACATGAATTTTGTTGCCCTTTATTTTCGACTTTAGTTTTGTGTGAAAAGCATTGAAAAAATTCTTAAACTTATTATTATTATTACTATTATTGATGTTCTATAGACTATAAGTTCTCTATTCCTCTATTCTTTTGTATTAATATTTTTAGGTTGAGTTAAATTCCATGAGTGGTTGTGTTGTGTCGCGAATTCAGTGCAAAAATGCTATCAATTGAAAGACAGAGCGATTGGAATACATTTCCATTCTTTGCATTATTTGAAAGATTGCTTAAAGAATAGCATCGAATAGTTAAGAGAGAAAGAGAGCGAACGATATGTAAACTAAAGTTTGTGAGTGAGTGTCGATCCCCTTGTTTTTAAGTCCCCAATGCTCTGCGTTTTGGAGACCCCTATGGCTTCCCAATGGCTCTACTTTTTCAACAATAATTAGTTATTCGAAAATCACAGCAAAAAGAAGTAGAAGTGAACTAAAGGTATGAATTGAATGAATTGGGGTGTTATGGATAAGGGGATGAGGAGGTGAGGGGATCACCAGATCAGGAATAAAAGAATATCAAAGCTAAGAGGGAACAGAAGCACAGAACCAAATGTTGTGCACACAGAGTACACATTGGATGTTATAGTCGAGTGCTTTATGATCGTGGGAACCGTTGCCCAACACATAACTCGGGACTAAGTTTTCACTAAATTCTCTGTCCAATCAAAACCAGTGCACTATTTGCGACACTATTTTGCACCTTTAGTTAGCAGTAATCACCGTCAGGTTCTCGTCATGGCATGAAATCGTCATTCCTTAGCCCTGTCCTCTCCTGTCCCCCATATATTGCCGTAATATATCTCAGGAGAAGTCCAGGTGTGCAGCACTACTAGTGCTCAGTCTTTGCAGTTAAGGTCATATTATTGCTGAACTAACACCAAACCAATACGAGATAACAACAGCTATGAGGAGGTCTGCCTTTTATTTCAAATATACTTCACTCTCCTCGACACTGAAATTGGGATGAGCTCTCATATAATATACAGAGTATATACCAGTCCCTGAGACCCGACTCACACAATCACCACAATATGTGCACATTATTTGAACATTAGATTCCTTAAGATTTATTGTCTGCTATTCCTAACAAAATATCAATGACTTAAACGATAGAAAATTCTTTAGCGACAGTCTGTTTCCAAAGTCACTAATTTTTTTTCTCTCGTTTTCGTTGAGTTATTAATATTTTTCAATAAATATTGTAAACAAAACTAAACCACAATTTTCTTCAAATAAAAATTATCTCTGATTTCCTTCTTTTTCCATAAAAATTGTTTGCTTTTAGAGTGAAGTGAATATTATTAGTGTTTTGAATGAGTGATAGAGAGACTGAGAATATTATATTAAAAACAAGGATTAAAATTCTAATATTTTTTAAGTAATAATAAAAAAGACAAAATTGGAAAAAAGAGAGAGAGAATGGAAGAGAGAATGAGAGAGGCATTGGTTGACTATTTGTGGATCACTTGTCAATATATTATTACGGCATAACTCAAGAGGTTTTTAAGTATCAAAGACTCTGAGCTGAAAGTAAAATCTTTGCAATAATAGTAATGTTATATATCTTTACGTTGTATTCAGTGTTGTGTTGAGCGCACGACGGCATACATACGCATAAAATTGTGTGCATTTTTGCTAAGCTTTGTAGAGATAACAGCTTTTCATAGGCGCAGCCAAAAAATGATATAAAACGATATGATATACCGTTAATTAGCCCGTCGTCTCTATGACTATGTTATATACACTGCTCAGAGCGTATGCACTGCAATGCAGACTCTCTTTCCTCATCCGTCTCTCCCCATCACCTCAGCCTAACTTATATTATAGAGAGTTATAACTTATTTTATCGATTTTTTCTTCCTCTCCCCCACTCTTCTCTCAGAGATGAGCTTTTTTTCCTGCACTGCACTCACACTCCTCTCTGCCTAACAGTTAGAGATGGCAAAGATGGTAAAGATGGTGAATTAGCTCAGCCTTCTGTACCAACAGCACAGTCACTATTGCCAACTCTAACATTCAAACAAATATTATTTTTTTATCACAATCACAAGAAATTTCTAATACGAGTCTAACATTTATAACATATTCCACATGTTTTCATATATATAAGACATCCAATGTTTCAATGAAATTAAAGTGACATAAAAATAGTGTATATTTTATGCAAAACTAAATTTATATGATATAAGAAAAATGTATGAAAAAAAAATCTCCGCGTATTAGACATAATCGATAAGTGTTGACAAAATTAAGTTTAGTTTTTCGATATGTATGTGGAATAAGAGAGGGTTAACGCGAATGCGATATGAATTTGTTAGAAGTAAAGTGTTTTTCCAAAAGTGCTTCTGTATCTCAACTACAGTTTTGGATCACTTGAGTATTGGATTTCTGTTTGGGTTTGTGTCGGATATGTGAACCCATTTTTTTCGTTCATTCCTTCAAAAGATGCATTTAGTTGTCGATAGAATAAACTTTTATGCGTTTTATGCATAGAATATCACATATTCTATACAATACTATAATATAAGAACAATTTGGGCTCAACTGTTAAAAAAGTGAGGGGAGAATGAGAAGAGCTTCTTAACAGGTTTCCATAGAAACACTGACATATTTAGATGGCTGTTATAGCAACCCAAAGAATACGGAGATAACATACATCCCTATACTACCAGTGCTACTGTCAGTGCGACCCCCACTTATAATAGTCTAATATGAATTAAGCACCAAATCATCACTACATCACTGCTCTCATCCCAACACATCAGAGCCCAGTGGACCGCAGCTCTGTTGCCAAAGATAACGATAATCAACCGTTCCTTCTCTCTCTCTCTCTCTCTCTCTCTCTCTCTCTCTCTCTCTCTCTCTCTCTCTCTCTCTCTC
>JAQIYF010000019.1:0-19914 GCA_034700865.1 Oribatida sp. Gr-Ori-00025
TATGGTAGAGAAGGACAAGTATGAATCATACTGTCTATTACCAGTAAACATGGCGGCCCTAAGTCATAATCGCTACATCTCGGCTCCTGACAAATCATAGTGTTCTCCCGGACACTGAAGAGGATTGTCATAATGTTTTATAATTTTTCATAAGATAAATAGTAATAATTAATCAAATACATAGATTAAAAAGGATATAATAAATCCCGAATATAATAAGATTATAGTAATAGAATGGGATACAATAGTCCCATGAGGTTATTCTTTTTGGTCATAAAATATAGGGATTTGGTAATGGGTACAATAGACCAGATCATTTTATTATAATTTTAATAGAACGGAAAAAAGGATTCTTAAAGATCCTTGAAATTATTCTTTAAACTTTGAATTTGATATAAGTATTGGTAATATAATAACCCAAATATAGTATAATTTTAATAATTATTATCATCAGAGTATATAATCATTGATAAAGGATAAACAGATCCATTAAATAATTTTTTTCTTATAATAATAAAAGAGAATTGATTGAATCAATTTCGTTGATTAGAAACCTCCATAATTATAATAATAGTAATATTAATAATAGAGAACGGATGCAATAGATCCTTAAGATTATGTCATATTAATTGGTAATATTAGTATAATTGTGGTGCTAGTTAAATTTATACTTTTTTTTTTTTGTTTTTTATATTAATTTTTTTTGTTGCATTATAAGCGGGATTAAAGCGTGTTCTTGTATATAAAGGGTTAGAGTTATTTTCTCATGACTCTGATTGATCTAAAACAAGTGATTGGTTACCTTATATAGGTAGGAGCTCACAAAATCTCCTGGTTCACAACAATGAGAGTCAATATATGGATAATCTGATAACTGCTTAAAGGATATTAGATATCAATAATCATTATTATCTGGAACGTTCGTTGAGTAGTTATCCTATTGATTTTCATGGTTTTTATATTCGTTCGAACTGGTTAAACAAGGTAAAATGGACGTCGAATCTGTTGTAATCTTTCGCATCGTCCTCTTCCTCGGGGTCGGTGCACATTCATGGCCATTTCCAACAATCCCTCCATGGGATTGTTCCCTCTCATACCGAGAGTTTTCAGTACTGCTTACGCTCGGGACGATATCATCCTTGAAATCGACGGGGCCCACATATTTATCCGAGACTTCATTTGGGCTATTCATACAGGGTTCCTGTCCTTGGAACTCAAGCCCTTTGATTCCCCGACAAACATTGCCGTCATGATCTGAATTCACTTTTTTGTGATTTATGTGATGTGTACTTTCATCATCTCGCCCAATATGTTGGGTATTACATCCTATATCACTCTCATTTTCGAGAGTATCGTATGGTTCTTCTTCGCGTAGATACCATTTTTTTAATTTAACTACATTTACTTTTTCTTGAATCATAGGATTATCTATGTCTTCGACCAGATATACATTTTCTGGTCTTTCAAACTTCTTGAGGATGCGATAGGGGCCAATATATCTGTTCATCATTTTCTCATTTACGCCTACTTTGCGTACACGTTTGTAAACTGCAACCAGGTCTCCTGGATTGAAGATTACTTGCCGGTGCTTTTTGTCAAAATTTATTTTTTGTCTTTGCTGCGCATTTTTTAAGTGTTCACGAATGAGATAGCGGGCATCCGCCCATCTATCGGTGAGATTTTTCACGTCAAAATCGATGTTAGTTTTGCATGCGACATCAATGGGGAGAGTTGCTTCATAACCGAATATTCCATAAAATGGTGAAAAGTTAGTACTTAAGCTTTTTGAAGAATTATGAGCCAGTTGAATAAATGGTAACACTTTCGACCAATTTCTCTGATTTGTGTTACAATATAGAGAGATAGAATCCAATAAGGTCCTATTAGTACGTTCTACAGCTCCAGCTGTTTGTGGATGGTGTTTTGTTGCAAAGGAATGTTGTGTATTGAAATACTTTAGTACGTTATCGAGTGCTCCTGATATAAATTGGCGTCCTTGATCAGTTAGAATTCTTCTTGGACAACCGAAGATTCCCACTATTGATGTAATAAAGAATTGAATTATATCTTCTGTTTTGGTTTCCGCTAAGCTAGCGGTAATGCAATATCGAGTAGCATAGTCTACACAACAAAGTATATATCTTTTCCCGTCTTTGGTCTTTGGAAGTGGACCAATTATGTCCATGCCTATTAAATCAAATGGTTTGTTTGTTGGTACAGGCTGTAGAAGTCCTTTTGGTTTTCCTGGCTCTATTTTTCGATATTGACAACAAGAACAACTTTTCAAAAAGTTTCTTATACTCCTATCTCGTTTGGGCCAAAAGAATCTGTCATATATTTTTGCAGAAGTCTTGAAGAAACCGAAATGTCCTCCTGTTAGTCCACTATGCATTTCTTGCAGTATGTCGTGTCTTAGAACACGAGGAATGCATAATAACTGTTTAGGGTGGCCATCATCGCTGAATGTTTTTCTGTATAATATTCCATTAATAACAGTGTACCTTTCCATTGTATTCTTGTTATCTTTTTTAATTGAGTTAATTATTCCGTTTGTCCAATGATCGGTGGTTTGTAGGTGCCGTACGGTGGTTAGATTAACATTATAGGATTTTATTTTAATTTCGCTATTAGTTTGATTGGGAGCGTGAATATAAATCCTTTTCTCTGATATATAAGTGTCTTCTATCCATTCTAGATGTAAGTCTGGTATTTCAGCAATTTTATTATTTTTCTTTTCTTCAATATCAGGGTATACTTCTGTGTCTCTTATGCAATCGTTTCCCGATTTATTACAATCTTCACATTCTATGTCAATTCTGTATACTGGGATTGTCAAATCAATTCCACTTTCTTTGTTTGGTTCATTTGCTGGGTAACGGCTTAATACATCGCAATTATTGTGTAAGCGCCCATTTTTATATTCAATTTTGAAGTCATATTCCTGAAGTCGTAAAGCATATCGGGCCAAACGTCCGGACACATCTTTTACTTTCATAAGCCAACATAGGGCACAGTGATCAGTTCTTACAATAAACTGTTCTCCTGCTAAATAGTGTCTTAATTTTATAACAGCTGTTACTATACTACAACACTCTCGGTCTGTAGTACAATACTTTGTTTGAGTTGGATTGAATTTTTTACTGCCATAGACAATAACACGTTCGTGTCCGTCTTGTAACTGATGTAAAACCCAACCCATTGCTACTTGTGACGCGTCTGTATATAAAATGAGTGGTTCACCTGGTATATAATGTGCTAGTATTGGGCGATTTATAAGTTGTTGTTTGAGATCTTGAAATGCTTTTTCGCATTCGTCAGACCATTCAATAGCTTTATTACTGGTTGACCCTGTTTTCTTAAGGAGATTTGTGAGTGGTCTAGCAATAGTGGCATATGATTTAATCATTGCTCTATAAAAGCCTGTTAATCCTAGCCAGGCTCTAACATCGCGTTGTGTCTTTGGTGTCGGAAATTCGTCGACAGCTTTTAGTTTTTCCGGGTCTGGCGATATTCCGTTAGTTGTAATTATGTGACCAAGGAATTTTACTTCTTTCGGTAAGATAGAACATTTCTTGGCTTGTAATTTAAGATTATACTCATTTAATCTCTCGAACGCTTTTGATAAGTGGGAACAGTGTTCCTCAAATGTTTTTGAGTAGATTACTATGTCGTCTAAGTATACTATAATAAAGACAAAAAGGTATCCACTGAATACTTTTTGCATTAGTCGCTGGAATGTCGCGGGGGCATTTGTTAGACCAAAGCTTAAAACTGTAAATTCAAATAAACCTTCGCTACAGATAAATGCAGTGTATTTTCTATGTTCTTCTTTAATAGGTACTTGCCAATACCCGCTAAACAGATCAAAGGTTGATATGTACCTACAGCCTTGTAGTGTATGAACAAGGTCATCTATTAACGGAAGTGGAAACTTATCTTTAATTGTGATGGAGTTTAGTCCTCGACTGTCGACACAAAAGCGCATTCGTCCATCTTTTTTCTTCACTAAAACGACTGGACTCGCATAATCGCTGGTAGAAGGTCGAATGACCTGTTGTGTCAGCATTTCATTTATTTGTTCTTTAATGATTTGTTTTTCTTTTAGTGATGTCCGATAGGGTGCTTTACTTATTGGTTTGTCAGTTGTTAACTCGAAACAATGTTCTATTCCTTTGGCTCGTGTGAGTTGTTTTATTGAAGTCGCAAAAAGGTGTATATTGGTATTTATCAGGTCAACTAACTTGGCATTTTCCAAGGTTTCTTTAGTCCCAATAATAGATTGAATTTCGAAATTTGGTATTTCGTTTTCTATTATTTGTTCACATTTGATATCATTATAGTGGACTTTGAACTTGACGTTCACAAAGTGACGGCTTCGTGTTCTAACTTCCGGTACATTTGCCAGTGATTCAATCAATGTATTAAATTTGTAGCATTTGTCTAACTTATTCTCAGTATCGGTAGATAAGAGTAAAATTAAATCATTTTCAACTGGTATGGGTATTTCTAATGGTTGTCTATCAATTGTGTCGATTATAGAATTATTTTCGTCAAACCGGATGTATGTTAAATGAGCCTTACAGAAATCAAGACCAAATATAATTTCTTCGTTTAAATTGTTTACTATAAGTAAATTATAATTATAATTTGTTTCTTCGCCATTATAATTGGCTATGAATTCTGTGACGACATACTCATTGATGAGTTTTACATTACCGCCCATTACTTGAGCCGTGAATTGTTCTTTGGTTTTAATTGGAATTAATTGAAGTTGTTTTACAACTTCTTGATCTATAAATGATGCTCCACTTCCGGTATCGATAACGGCTAGTAAGGTTTTGCCTTTAACTTTAATTGGTATTCGTATTAAATCGCTAACTTTGAGTGAGGATATATAGTAGTTGGGGACAACAGTTCCTCTTTTCTGCGTCCCTACTTCTCGTTTCCCGAAACTTTGGGTTTTGTATTATTTTTGTTATTCAATGGACAGTCTTTAATAAAGTGGCCAGGCGAATGACAAGAAAAACATACGGGTTTATCCCTATTTTCTCTCTTCATATTGGTCTGGTCATTTTGGTTTTGTCGAGAATCGTTTCGGTGCTCAGGTCCAGGATTGTTGTAGCGTTGTCCTTGAGCATGGAATGGATATGAAGGCCAATTTTGATTCCGATTTCGATTCCAATTTTGTTTGTTTTTATAGTTCATGTCGGCTATTGCTTTCTTAATATCTTTTAGTTGATTTGCCATTATTTTTATGGTTTTATCCTGTCTATCATCCTTTTTACCAGCCTGTTCGGATGTTTCGTCGCTTTCATATTCCGTTTTCTTCAATGGTTTCTTTTTATAATTTGGATCTCGTCTTTCAATCGATTCTACCAACTGTTCCAGAGAGATTGCGCGGTTAATTAATTCATCAACACTTTTGATCGGATTATAAATTGAACTATTCATTATTCGATCGTAAAGTTCGGCATGTAAGCCGGGAACAATTTGACTGACAATAAATTCTTGTGGAAGTGGTGGTCGAATATCAGATAACATAGCTTCTTTTCGAGTAATAAAATCTACTACCGGTTCGTTGACCTTTTGTCTGATTTGAAATATGGTCTCAGTGTTAATTAATGTCTCACTATCAGGTCTTCGTTTTAAGAAAATTTCTTTAGCATCTGTCCAATTTGTAATAGTTTTGTTTCGCATTAATCTTAAGAAATAATCAAGATGTGGTGTTCCTTCAAAACTTTGAATAAGCCTTTTGAACATGATGTCTTCGGTCCAATTATTTGCCACTCCAACATATTCAAAGCATTCAAGAAACTTTGGGATATCTTTAATATTGTATTTTGGAACAGGAATTATATGTCCGAAATTTTGAATTGTATATTGACCGTCTCGATTCGATTCGGGCGGTGCTGTAGGTCTCGGTATAGGATAGTAGATGTCTTCCAATTCGCTGAATGCATTATCAAATGGCATAGGACTTGTTGCTTTTTGTTTGAATGGAGGTGAAGCTAGATGTAACCCATGTATTGGTTTAAATTTCACTCCATCATGTTGAAAAGTTTCTGTTGGGTCTTTTCTTTGACTTGAGCGCTGATTGGCAAAGCGGGTAACGTCTTCTTCGATAATTGATTCGTCATCCTTGCGGGCATGTGTGGCGCTGATTGTTGAAAGATTATCCATACTTAGGTCTGCTGGGTTCATGGTGTGCTCTGCTTGTAAACATTAAACATATATTAGTTGTGAAATTAATTATTTTTAAACGGTTGTTTCGTCGTTCTCTCGTCTTTCGGGATCTATCATTCTTGGCACTTTCTTTACTATTGAGATTATTGCAATGTTATAAACATTGTTATGATCGCAGAGAGTAGGGCGTTCATTATTTTGCCAACGAATATTAGTAATGGGAATACTAATATTAAAACCTCGGGTACAAACTCGGGTTCCGAGTAGATTTACTCCGAAGGCTTGCACTAAGTCGCTTAATAGGATTCGTTGATCTTGAATTACCCAGATATTCATGGGATTTATGACTTTAAGGTCGAATAAGTCACCCTCGAGGTTTCGTAATGGAATACGAATATGAACGGTTTCTACGCGGATTCTTTTAAAGTAGTTAAGCCTATGGTGTAGATTCAACATTAGTGAGAATTGGGAGTGAATTCCATTAGTTGAACAATCGCCGAAATAAGTATTTATTTTAACTGTTCGGAAATAAGCGAAGAATATATACATCATTAATAATGCTATGAAAAACATAGTTAAAATGATGTTAGCAATGGATATTCCGGTGAATTCGTTTAGTAGTCCATTGACAGTAAGTGCTTCGACTCTTGGTGGTCTAATAATGACTATTGTATTGGCGAATATACCAAACAATCGGGAGTATGTTAGAAATCCAAAGATTACGACCAATGTAGTAAGAATTCGTAATGCGTCACCGATCATAGAGAGATATGACCAGAAATTAAATTTTATACCAGTATTTACTGAATGGTATTCAGTTCTATGTACCATCTCGGCTAATTCTGCTTGTGTTTGATATAGATAACTGGTAATTGCCGTAAGATGCTTGTTATCAAATTCATATTGTATCTGATATTCATTTGGGTTAAATTTTCGTATCTGAGCGTGATAGGAACCATCCAAAACTTTATTAAATCCAAGAGAATGTTGTGTTTTATTTATCTGTTCTTTCAGTTTTTCCAGGTATTCAGAATGAAAACTTTTATGTTCATAACTACTATTGCTTTTCAAAACACCTTCAAATGGGCCGACGAGTGTCCTGTCTAGCACTGGTATATAGACTTCACAGAAAGATCCTATTTCTATTACCGTCGCGAAGGATTGTGTTTTGATCTCCTGGCTGGGCAGGCCTTTACAATAGAGGAAGTAATTTTTCACGATTTGAGAGTGAACTATAAACTTATATTTTCCTACGGAAATTGGTGAGTATTCTGAGTCGCTTTTCTGTACCATTTTACATTTTGTGCTTAATAAGGTGGCGTTGGTTTCGAATAGACTGCGACTACATTCAGAGGGCATCTGTAATGCGTCGGTACGGAATGTAAAACAAAGTTCCCTATTCCCACTTGACATACAGGTGAAATCCGTTATATAGGCTTCTCTATATATTTGATTGTTATGAACCAGTAGGGTTTTATCATTATTAATCGCCACATAGACTATAGTATCATTATCATTGTTAAAAATGCTACAAAATTGTCCTTGACATGGGAATGGATGAGGTCTTATTGATAATAGGTGGAAAACATTCGGCTTTACAGGTCTTTTGAGTGGTACTTGATAGTGTAGCCATAATTGTGTTTTATCAGTGGATAATTCGTATGTAACTAAGGGGAGTAAGTAATAGAGTTCGTGGTGATTAAAACTGATGCCCAGTTCATAATTAAATTCTAATTTCCGTTCAATTTCTTCAAGGATTGGTTTAAGATTTTTCCAAGAGATTAAGCTATGACTCATTACTGATCGTCTTAAGTCACTAAACACTATATCCCATATGTTAATCATGTCCAACACTAACATAGTAGCTTGGTTAATATTTTGCGATTTAACCAGTTTATAGATGGTATTATAGGTCATCATTGTGAGAACCTTTTGGTCTGAGGTGACCTTGTCTATTTGAGAACCCAACACGAATGAAAGCGTGTTGATTTGGAGTTGTGTAGCGTTCTGCACAAGCTCGATTTTTGTATTCAATAATTGATTTGAATCGGAAATGGCATTGGTTATCCCTATTAGTTTGTCCTTTAAAACGAGTGTATTATAATTATTAATGTCAACTTGCCCGGCCAGATTTTTAAAATTTTGTTGTAAATCTGCGATGTCTTTGTTGTTTGCTAGGCTCCACCCGGCAAGGAACGTACCTCCAAGGGCTAATAGGGCTGTGCCCACAATTATAGTTCCGGTTATTAATTCTCTCTTGTTTCTGGTAAGTTGTCTTTCCTTAAACGAGTCGAGCGCTGATTTCGTAATATCTACATTTGATTGGAATATATCGGACAATTCGCCTTCTAAGTTATAGCAAGTCTTATTAAGACGTTCTGTCATTTCTTTCTGCTGTTCAGTTTCTCCATTATAAATTTCTTTAGTTATGTTTTCGTTAACCAGCGCGATGAAATCAATACAACTGTAGTCGTTGAATTGTCTCGAAAAATAATTCTCAAAATTTGGGAGTTGTATTAACATGAAGTGGTTCCAGGTTTCGTCGAATAAGTATCCTTTTCCAGCGTTCGAGAAGTGTACTCCGGCCTGCGCGGCTTGGAGTAATATATCTTCATCTAAGGCTCCAATCGTTTCCTCATAATCTACCTTTTGGGTTGGTGACAATGTGACGGTTTCTATGCCACCAATTTTGGCGGCATTTTCACGAATTATGGCTGGTGTGCTGTTTCTGTTTTGTAGTCTTTGATGTATATCAACGTAACCAGTGGTTGCATAAGAGAATGGTGGAGGCATAGGAATAGGTTTTGGTTCATTGGCCCATTGCCGGAACTTTGATTTATATAGGCTATACTGAGGCGTCCTGAATAATACCGTTGATACATCTACGTTTTCTTCTATTCGTCCTTTGAACTCCATACGTTGTGCTTGATGGTTATCGCAGATGAAGACGAAATCACTTCTATTATATGTTTCTTCGGTATATAACGTGCCCTGAGCGAATTGACTTAACTCCGCCTTACTTATGAAGTATTTTTGGCGATATCTAGGGTTGTAAAGTATCTCTCTTATTGCTCCGCCTAACCTTATTTGATGCCAGAATTCTAAAGTTTCCTTACAGGCGACGTGGTACGGATTGGATTTATTAATTATTAATTCGGTAATGTACTCATCATTATTATCTAAGTTAAAAAAATATATGTCGAACCCATTGTTTTTTAGTTCTGGTTGACAGTAATAGTGTAGACAGAGGAGGTCATACATCCATACGTTTCGGGTCGTTACTGCTATTTGTAACAGAATACCACCGGGATGTTTAATGTGCCGCGTCGTCTTTGAATTAGGTCCATCAGTTTGCGCTAAAGTGTTTTCGTTGTCTGTTTTAGTGGAGTTTATATCTTTTGTCTGTAGATTTTTAATAGTATATACGTCTGGCTCTAATGCAAAAAGTATCTCGCTATCGGGATATGATATATTCGACGGTTTATCTCTTGCTATTGTATTATTTGTGGTCACAATTTGGGTGTCCTTAAATGAATTGTGTGATTGATTGCTATTAAGAATTGTCTCGTTGGTAAATAGTTCGAAATAACTTGACGTATTATTACTATAGACAATTGATTGTTTATCGAGAGATAGATCAACATATTTGGCTTTCAATTCGATTTGTAAGGCTTTTACTAATTGCAACGTGACATCAACTGTATTAGTTGTATTAATGTCTTCCCCTTCTGGACATAAGAAGAGGTTCTTTGAAGTTCTTACAGTCGTGTTAAGTGGCTGGATGAATTGTTCTATCTTGGGACTTATTACGATAAGTTGTATACCGCTGTGTGTAATTATAATTTTGGTTGTGTAGTCGGGCCACCAATTTCTGTTACCGTTTGGATAAAAAGATCTATTTTCATCTTTTCCGTCAATTTTACCTATAATCCTATATGATTTGATAAGTACTCTTGGAATTAATACAGATCTATGATCATGGGTTCTTATTACTATCCCATGAGTTTGTTCCTTTTTTATCGCATTTCTATTATTTAAGAATAATTCAGTTTTATTCATGACTTCGTATTCTATTTTCTTCTCAAAATCCGCAGAATAATCTTTTATGTCTGTCCATGGGGTTAAGTTGCTAGTATTTAATAATTTCAATCCATCACCATCAGTAATCTGAACAAAGGTATCGTCATCATTAGTGTTAAGCTTAAATGATCTTGACATTATTTCCACAAATTTGTCACTGGAGGACAGTTTCATGTACCGTTTGTAGTCAAGATTAACGGTGGATTGATGGAATAGAAATTTACTATCACTGACGAACTGATTTAATGATGTATGCATTTCGTTAATTATAATGATATTACCGAGTAACCACTTGACATCCTCTGTTACCCGTAGAATTTGATTATTCTGTATCGAAGGATCGAAAGTTTCGCTTATTTTATCTGGGATCTTATATTCGGACGTGATATTTTCTTTTATAAAATTCGTAACTGAGAAGTCCGTGGTATTTATCCCTAATGCGTTGAAATCATTCTGCCAAATTACGATGACTAATTGATCTCTGATTGCGACATATTTAAGGTTGCTCATTACCTCACCCCACAAATCAAAATCAATTTGATTCTTTATTTGTTCCAGAACATCTCTTAAGGAGTTAGAATTTTTTGTTAGGAGGCATTGTTTATTAATACTATTCGAATTGTTCGCAATGTTAATACTTTTGGTAGTATTATTAGAACCGAATTCAGTTGTTTGGTAGCTCGATAGGGATACATTTGAAGTAATGGGAAGGTTATCTTGTCCCATGTAGGCATTAAGTAATAATAAATGAACGACCAGTAAACGCGGAAAGGCCATCTAAATAGAAAGCGTATTTAAATTACTCTATCAGTTTATACGTAGGGTTGAGTTTATTAATAAAATGATAACATCATGTGACATTTTTATAGTATAATTAATTCTTAAAAAGTTTATCCGGTTATCATAAATTCTGTTTCTGTAAACGGTTCAAGAATATCGGTATCTTCTTCTTCTAGTATCGGAGTTAGTTCAACATTATAACGTGTCCAGAAATCTTTAGGAATTTTCTCATATAATTTCAATGTACAGATGGCATCCATTGTTGGATCGTGATGTTTGATACCTGGATTAAATTCTTGTATGTCAGTGAATAGAATATATCGTGACAGCCACTTTAATGATAGTGGTTCTTTATGGTTTGTGTCTGGATAACGGCAAAAGTAGTCTTGTATGTCCCTTATCTCATTTTTAATGTTTAGCGCTAATGTTTTTATGTCATCTCTTGCATTGGCAAATACGATAATTCGATCTCTGATTATTTCATTCAATAGGATAGCTCTCGCTTCATCGCGATTAGCAAATCTTCCTGAACCGATCTGTAATCTAATGTCATTTGTAGTACAACCAATAAGGTGTTTATACGTCCAAATGTCATCTTCAATTGGCTCCCAATAGGAATGATATATAAGTGTTGGATTGTTTCTCGATGAAACGTTTGGTGCCACAACAGCGACACGGAAAGGAATTGGTAAGTTTTTGTCATTTTCTTTGGAAATAATGTTCTCTAAATCGATTGCAATAGGTATTCCAGCGGAAGGAAGAATGGAAACCAAATGCTGGTTAATATACAGCTTTGAGTTATTTGAGCTAAGTCGGTGATAAGCACATGTTAACACACAACGTGCGCAACTGAAACAGCTTCTTCTCTGCGGTTCATTAGCCCTATTTGGTAATTGTAAATTATAACAATCTGCTAGGTGGTCAAGTGCTTGTAAGAAGATTGTCAGCGGTTCTTCTTTTTCTCTTACATAAGATAGTATGTATTCGTATTCATCAATTAATAATGTCAGCCAATGAATACCATTTACTTCTTTATATGGTTTAAATTTGATGGCAGGTAATGCTGGGATTGGCGGTATCGTAAGTCGAATTTGATCACGAAAATTCAAGGCTAATATTAAGTTTCGATTTGTCTTAAGATAATTAATCTTCCACTTTAATTCGTTACGTGCAAATATAACCAATTCGTAGAGAGCCTCAACTCGTTTTATGTCAGCTTCCATATTAATTCTTTGATTTTAAAATCCAAATGTAACTAAATTAAAAACAATTATTACATTAATATCACTTATTTATAGAACACATAGTGAGCAAAATTCAGTAATGTGTGTTACAAATAAGGAATATAAGATTTCTATATTAGAAACGCATTCTATCCCTAAAAAACGTTTCGAGATTTTCAATTCTCTTCTTAATAATTTCTTCGGCCAAATTTCTGTAAGCGCCTAAACAATCAGGCCATTCTTTATTGTTTTGAATGGCCAGTATAGTACTTGGCCGATTATTAACTCCATATAATAACCAGTCATCGTAGGCCTTTCTAAGTTCGCGTAAGTAATCTAATGTTATGTGTCTTTCTTCCGGTCGGTTACGAATTTTAATTCTATCAAGACAGATTTCTGGCGCTGTATCAATATAAACTATTAGATCACAGCCCATTTGTTGGTTGTTCTTTAAATTCTCAAAGGATTGTTTAAGTATTTGATACTCATATTCACATAAAATTCTTTTATTATTTAGTATTTCAACAAAACAATAAAACGAAGAATAAATACTTCTTTCGATTATTTTTATAGACTTCTCCCCTACTAATGGTCTCTGGTGTATCTCACTTAAAGTTGCGCTAGCATAAGTTTGAAACGGAAAAGCATATGTTTCCGGATCGACTGAGAACCTCCCAAAGAGGTTGATGCCACCTACATCTTTCCACTTGTTAAGTGGTTCAGATATAAATGTCAAATATCTTTCTGTGTACTCATTATAGTGCTGTAAATAGTGCCCAATATCTGATTTACCAGCACCTATGTTTCCTTCTAATAATATGGTAAACGGCCTTTGTCCATACATACTATTTATATTAGTTGGGTGAACGTATATCTTGAGAATCTTTTTTTTAAATTCCCATTAATTAATAGCATTGTATTTGAAATTCTCATTGATAATTAATATAACCGGTTCGGCAGAATATGGTCAGAATAATAACATTCATTATTTAATTTCTTAAACTGTAACATAAGTTTATTTCTCATTGTTTGAGTTCTATACGATTTTGTTAACAATTCTGTATTTTAATTTAAGTAAAATTAGTTTAAAATGTGTTTATAGTGTCAATATAGGTTTATAATAAGTTGTATTTTAAACTTTAATAATAAAAGAGTGAATTATAAAGGAAGTGAAGCGCGATAACAAATTTGTAGTTTATTTTACTGATAGTTTTAGATTTGTAGGAATTAACGACAAATCTTTATTTATCTTAACGCCTTCTAGTGTCATATAAATCCATTCACGTCTTCTGGTGTCCGCGACAAGTGACCAGGCGGTGATAACTCCTTCTGTTATTCGTGGGCAATCTTTAATACTGACGTTATTGACTGAGAAGGACCTTAGCCCAAGTATATTTACTCCATGGTTTGAAATACTAGTTATTTCTTGAAGGACAACTTTTTTAAGGTTAAGGAGATTTCTTGCGAAGGCGATGAGAGAGTCGTTCGTCACTTGATTGGTCTTGATTAGGCTTATTTCCCGTAGGTTGGGACAGGACTCTACCATTGTAAACATTGATATATCTGTGAATTTGCATGTTCCTTGAAACTTTCCTGCCAAAACAATCAATGTAAGTCTCGGAACTCTTTCCAATAAATCAATTAAACTGTCGTCGTCCAACACGCTCTCGTTTATATTATTAGACCATTCGGCTAAAACCAGTTCTTCCAATTGTTCGAATTCGGAGAAGTGATTCAAGGCGTCAGTGTGACTTGAAGAGAACTGTATTCTGAATTTTCTTATGAATTTTAGAGAAGTGGTTAATATATCCCAATCTGTTGTATGATAATCACTTGTCCGAATGCCTAGTTCTGTAAGGAAGCGTCCATTTCCATCTATTAATGAAGTGATGACTTGTTCTGTCCGATTCATTTGATCAACTGATAGACACAAATGACTGATATGACGGCCAAGATTTTTCACATACGTTCCAATTACACCGATTCCATTGTTAAGTGCATCAAAACTTTCTAATTTTTGTAGTGTTGCCAATATTGACAGGACTTCTTCTGTCGTACTGCATTGTGTAATTCTTATTAGCGTCAAGTCAGGAAAATAGTGAACTATTTCCTGTGCGGTTTTAGCATTTAATTCGCTACAACTATTGATTAGGAGTCCAGATATTTGTGGAGCCAAATTATGTAGATTTAGAGCGAAATCTTCGGGTAATTGGAAATAATTGAATCTTATTTGTCTTATGTTGGGAAAATAAGACATCATAACCGCAAGTCTGTTGAAATCCAGAACAATATAGCCTCCGTATTTGTCTATATTTCCATTATATGAGACGCCTTTCTTTGTTGCCAGATATTCATCAATAAGGTCTCGGAAAAGTCTGTTCAATGTCCTCAACGATAAAAGTTGGGACCAATCATTGGGCTTTGGAACAAAGGTAATTATTCTTCGGATAATATCTGGGTTGAGTTCATTAATTGATCTTTGACTTCTATTCTGGGTAGAGCTTGTTGACGGCATGTCTTCTGGACTCTCATTCGTATTGCGATCAATTTTGGGTTTATTTTTAATATTTGCTTTCATTCTCTTTGGTGCCATTACAATCACAATAATAATACTATAATAATTTGTTTATAATTTACTCAATATATAACTTATGAATAATTCATAGAATAGTGAAATGATTTATATTTCTAATGTAAATTTATACCAAAACTAGATTAATTATTATTAATTAAATCAATCTTTATGTCCGTACAAAAGCAATTTGTAGTGATTCTTAATGATCAATTTGATGGCAATTTTCAAGCCAAAAAATCTTTTCATTATATTTAACTCTATACTTTTGACTTTATTTTAATTAGAGGTATTTTTTTTAAATAATTTAACTTTTAATTCTCTGATTAGCAAATAACTTGTAATCCATAACTCACTTATAACCCTTATATTTATTCTTTTCCTCATTATAATAATTTAAGAAATATTTGAAACATACCTTACTTTGTCTTAACTTTTAGCTGATTGAGGTGTGAAATAACTTAATATTTCTCAATAATTACGGTTAATATCTGACACTGAAACAGGTCTTAATACTGTTGTCTTTTAAAGTTATAACTTTGATATCAAAACTACTAGTGAATACACATATAAAATGTTTAGTGGTTTTAAATTCACTTAAATTAATTTGATCGAGACTCCCGTTAATCTAGACCAATACGGACAAAGTATCGCATTGCGGACCATTATGTCGTTACCTTTTAAGGCGTGGTTATGTTTAGTTCTATATTTCTATTGGTTATCAATATTATACACGCATTGAGTGTTAAAGCTAACAATATTTCATTATTTTTAACATTAAGTTTTTAATTAATTTTTAATTTGTTTTCCATTATTTAATGTATTTGTTTTAGTGTTTTTTATTAAATTTTAATTCTCTATTAATTAATGGTTATCATTAATATACGTAATTATATTTTTAATGTATTTTGAATTTCACTTTTTAATAGGATATACTGTATATTATATGCTTTACTGTAATTATATTTTTGACTATATAATGCATTAAAATGTATTTATTTTCAATTTAATATATTTTTCAAGTGTTTAATAAATTAAATTAAAATACTGTTTCACTTTCAAGTACTTAGTCATTAATATTAAGTGTTTAATGGATTTTAAATCCATTAATTTGAAGTATACTTCAAATATAATTCATTATAAGTGGTTAATGTTTTTAACACTTATGTTAAAATGTATTTTAATTGCCGCTAATTTAATGCATTAAATAAAATACTATTTCAATTGTAATTCATTTATGCTATCATTTCATTTCAAACTTTTATTCAATTCATTTGAATTCAAAAACATTTTATTTCTTGAAACTAAAGAAAAATCATATCTTAAAAACTTGTCATATCTTGGATCTCGAAACAATTGTGCTGGATAGAGAATCTCAGACTCTATACACTCAGTAAGTGTCAACCTTTTCTTAATAATAGTTTCTTATTTAAAATTGATTTTATAATTAATCATTTTTTTTATTTTAGTTACTAATTAACAGCATTGGATTGTATCCGTAACCGGGTTAATGACCTGATTTGTTTATTTATTAAATAGGTTTGTCATTCATGTTAAATATATAATTATTTCAAAACTAATCTTTTATATCAAAATTATATTACAGTATTACAGTATATATTCTTTTGGTATTGGCGTTCATCTAAAAGCTCAAGATAATAATCATCTAAGAAGTTATTTCAAGATTCCTTTTTCAACTTCAAGATATTTGTTTAAATTAAACATTATATTGTTAAAATTTTATTCTTTTATATAAAAGTAAACTGTATAATAAATAGATAGCATTTTTATAATAATTTTATTACAGGAATAGGTTCGACTGTAAGATTTGGTATAAGTCTTCAACAACAACATCTAATCAAGATCATTTCATCTTTTAAGACAACAGCACCTGAATATAAGTAAGCTTTCATTTTAATTTATCATATATTTATAAGTTATTTATAATTTATTTTTATAAAGCATCCCATAATCAGAGTTATAAAATTTATTTGCAGTCACAGTGTTTATTAGTATTTCTTTTAATAACTAAATGTTAAGACATCCTCATTATTTAGATTAAGATAATGAGTAAAAGACTATGTTGGATCGACGATTCACGTCATAAAGTGAGTTAATTATAGTGTTTTGTTTATGATTTCTAATTTAAATTAATTCAATTAGCCTGAGAAAGGATTAAGCAGCTCTGAATTGGATCACTCTTATGCACCCGATCCAAAAAAGCCAAAATATCCTCGTAATGATAGTATTGAGAAACTGGACGATGACTTGCTTAGCCTCATCTTTAGTTACCTTCCAGTGAAAGATAAGTTCAGATTTGAATGTCTTTCTTCTCGTATACAACCCCTTATGTTTGTTCTAACAACTAAACTATTTTTGGGTGATCTCTACTTTCATAATGTTTCTAAAGATCAAATGGAAATGGTTTTCACTAAATGCAATCGCATAACGTCCCTGATTTTCCCTATGTTTAACTGTAAAAGCAAAGCTCAGAGAAATGTATTCTCTACATTGGTTAAGATCCTTCCAATGAATAGAATAGAACACATTAGGTGTCCATTTAGAGTCCCTCAGAGATTGTTGAACTGGGTTGGGTACAGGTATGGTTATTGCTTGACTTCTATTAACTTTGCACATGATGTTGAACCACAGAGCAATATTCTTTGCTTGTTTCCACGGCTCCGGAAAATAAATACTATTTTCCGAGGTTTACAGATATTATTTGATAGCGAGACTCATGAGTTGATGTATACCAATTTAATATCCCTTGGGTTTTATGGTGATTGGGGTGATGCGGATCGCTTTGCTTATGTAGCCCACCGAAATGTTGATAGTCTGGTTAAGCTAAATGTCCGAATCGGACGATTTAATTTCGCGCCTGTGGTTCCTTTCCTCCCATTTCTTGTTTCTGTTAGTACTTTGACTAATCTACAAATACTAAAGATTCATTCCGATGCAACCATTGAAATTCCTTTTTTCGTCGGCCTCGACATAGTTTTGGGTAATTGTGAGTCCCTAAATAAGTTGCATTTGGGGTTTTGGTATTATCCGGACCCTAGTTATGTTAAGATGTTATTTGATTTGGTCGGTAATCACGGGGTAAGGAGATTTACATTAGATTTATTTCATAGCGAGGGTAATATCTGGGATCCCGATCAGACTCTATTTCAGGAAGATTATCTAATTAATTGCGGCCATTTAACACATTTGAAAGTACATACAGGGGAGTTTGGTATTAGTAGTGGGTTCTTAATGGGGGTTGGAAGATATCTTCCTAACCTAGTATCACTAGAGTTAAGGGGAGATAATTTTTATGTTTCGACCTTATCGTTAATGTTGTTGGTTCGATGCAAAAAGCTTCGAAACATCACCATTAATTTGGACAGAAATACACCTGATAATGGGGACATTCCTATAGGTTTCATTAGAACTTTGTGGTTTGCAGTAATCCCGAAATTGGAAACAGCTAATCTTTTCCTAGTGTAGAATTAGTTGTGTTCTCTGAGGCTCGCTTATATTTAATAGTTGTTCGCTTTATATCGCTATAAACGGTATTATTATATTATAATCCAAGAATCTCTATTAAACTTAAATTAAATAAATTTATACTCTAATACTTATGCTATTTACTCACTTTATTAATTATTATTGTTTTGAAATATCTGTTCATATCCTTGTAATACATTTCAACAAGACTTAATAAATGTTTAGTTTTATTGGAAACGCTTGTGTTATTTTATTCAAAAACCAATTGTTATTTTCCATTAATTATTTCTTTTAGAATGCCATTATACGGTTTAATAATAACCTATTTTTTGATTTTATTCTTATCTTAGGTATGGATAGTAAGAAGAATGGTGTGAAGGAAAAGAAGGGTAGAGGTCGTCCTAAATTGGAGTTGACCAAAGAGGAATTAAAAATTAGGGTTTTGGTTCAGAATAAGAAGAATGCGAAGACATATCGGGAACGAAAGGGAAAGGAATTTCCTTCCTTAAAAGCTAAACTCGAACAGCTTGTGTTCGAGAATTTCATAAACAAGGAACTGGAATCTCAAATAACAATGGAGATTATTCAAATGCATGATTTATTCAAACGTCTTAACATAAACAGGCGTAGAATTTTTAGTTTAATTGAGAATTAAATATTTGTATTATTCTTTTGCTTTAATTAATCTACTGATTATCATTAAAACACTAATTGACTGCATTTTAAGGCTAATTCAATGTATTTTATCTGTATTAAAATAGTATGCTATCTCTAAATAAATTATTAACTTAATTTATTTAGTGATTTCTTTAAGATTACTTTTATTGTTAACTCTATAGTTTAATTAATAGTTTTAGTTATTTTTTACTTATAATCTTTAATTATTTCCTTTCTTAGGATGGTTTCAAGCAAAGACATCAAAGACTTTTTGCGGTACAAACAAGAGAGACAAGCGTTTATACACCGAATTGATGATTTAGAAAAGAAATTATCTTCACTAAAGCGAACCATCCGTATAAAGAATAGCTTACTTAAACAAGCCTACAATGAAAACAAAAAGTATAGACGGCTACTCGAAGGCGAGAAGAATAGGACTACACGACTACTAAAGAAAGTGGTCGACTTGTCCGTTGATTAATAGAATATAAGTTAAGTAAATTATTTTTATTTTTATTTTACTGTTGTTTCAGGACATAAAGAATGATTTAATTTTCACAATTATTTATGACTTATTACCCTTTATATTTCTTTACTATTGTTTCGATTAACCTTTTTAACTCAGTAATAAAAATTTTATCTTTTCCAATTATGTTAATGTTATTTACTTCATTACTTATAATTACTCTTAATTTCAAAACTTAATTTCATTTAGACAATTTTGTAATAGAACTCTATGTTCAATAAACGACTACTTATTCCGCCCCATTCTACCGAACCAGTTTTACCAATCATAAAGTTTATAACGGCATTTCGTGGATCGACACAAACGTGCCTAATCCCACCCTTGATTAAATGTAGCAAATAGAGAGAGACGCTCCGCCAGACCACCTCTCGGGTCCTGCCTGACCTCTGAGGCAGTCCGACGGGCCT
>JAQIYF010000020.1:0-19623 GCA_034700865.1 Oribatida sp. Gr-Ori-00025
TAAAAATACAAAAAATAGCTGCCTTTGAATTAGACAATGAATTAATTCACTATTAATTCAAATACACAATAAAGAGCTGATAATTATGTTGAGCTCTTAAAACCAGATCCAATCGATTGTTTGCCATTAAATATCATCTTTAGCTGCCGTTTAGAACTAGTTTTTCAAATCATTGACAAAATTAATTAATAGTAAACGATATGAATAGCAAACAAAAAATCACATTTAGTTTTAAATCACGAACCGGTGTTTGATTTGTGTTATATAATTAAAAATTAAATAATTATTATTTATTTTTATAAAAATAGACTAAAAAAGTAATTTTGCATTTAGTGAGAGAGTGTCTGTCTGTCTGTTCCCGAGTTTGACCAGTTTTCAGGTATTGCTTAACCCATAAAACATAAGACAAATGAGGATTTGCTAAGAATTATGAATTGTTTGGAAGTGTGTGTGGAATGAAATTTTTGGCACTCTTTCGGCCACACAAAGAGCGGGTTTACCAGAAAATTGGTCAAAATCTGAGTAATTGTTTAAAAGAGACCTAAAATACCATCAAATAGTTAATTGTTTTTGTTTTTTTCGATAACCAGAACCGGAATTCATATAATCAATGAATAGCTTAGAGAATGAGTGAAATGAATGTGAGTTTTGTTGACAAATGTACTGACGATATGATCGACAATGAAATGAACGATAAATTAATTGAATTGATTTGAATTGAGTGAACACTTCATAAATTAGGCTTTGATTTGATTACAGACTTAGAACTATTGGGTCACATGTTATGTGAAGTGGTGTAGTAGTCAGGTGTGGGTTCGGCTACCGGTTCTGGTGTGGTATACAATGGATTGGGAAAGTCTGGCGGATGAGGCAAAGGTCCGGCGCGTTTCGGTTTCCGACGGTATGCCATTAGCCAACACGATATGGCGACCGCCACCGCCACCAGAGCTAACAAAGTTGTGATTATCATTGAAATAATTAGTCCTAATTTTGGAAGACAGACGTGTTCTATATCTTCCACTTTCGGATCACTCGATAAGGTCTGAGAGGGTTGTGGTTCGCGCTTCTCGAATGTCAGGATTGCGTTGGACTGAACCATAATTTCTTCCCGAAGGGCCCCCTCTTTGAAGGCATCGGTCAGCACCAGGTCTTCATCACTGACTTGACGTTTGCGTCGTCCGTAAGCGTCAACACCTTCGCAGTTGACGGGCGGACACGACCCGAAACAGACTCTGATATTGCACTGAAATCTTAAGTTATTACTCGACGGGAACTTAAATGCATTGAATCGGGCCATCAATGACTTCCTGTGCGGATCGTATTCCCAATTGCCGAATATGCTCGGGTCAGTCGCACATCCATTAGCGTCGGTTACTTCGTATTGGAACTCCCCGTCGTCTTCCATAGTCTTTGCGACACAGCTTCGGGCGAACCCGCCGTATATAAAGTCCGGCTGAACGTCCACTTTCAGCAACAGGTCGTCCCCTATCTCTGCGCTATTTATTTCTCGGCCTTCGAGTGTACAGATGGACATAATACAAGTGGGCGGCGGACCTGTGTTTGCAATAGTGCCCGAAGTGGTAATCATACTGACGTTAAAGCCCAGGGTTATTGTCTTCTCTCCAGTATTATAAACACATTTGATGTGATAGGCTCTCGCCCTGAATGTCACTAATTTCGGATGTTTTTGAATTATAAGAACAAACGACGCCTCGCCGTCGACATGTATGAGCCCGCAGTGACCGAACAGCACTTTGAAATCAACTGAATCTCCCTCTCCGCTGGTCACTAGTCGTCTACATTGCGGGTCCTGACTGTGACCCTTAACATAGATTATGCCATCGAATCGGTCTAATTGGACGGACACCTGAACGCCATCAGCCAAACACATAACTGCAAGTAATAGAGAGGTTAGACTCAAATTGCTTAAAAATTTATAGAATCCTTACCCAAAATCTCTGAGGGCGGGGGTATTGTCCGGGGCTCGACTTCTACGTCAGGTTCTATATAACAGCCGACGTTCTTATCATATGCGTCACCGATACGGCCTTTAGGACACGTGCAGATGGCCTTATGGTCACGCGCTGTGCACTCCGAATGCGGACCGCATATATAACAGGGGCCTTAAAATGAAGATTTATATTAAAATACTGTATAATTCAAACCTAAATATAGAAGAAATCACTTACTTATACATTGTTTGGAACCTAAATCGCATTCTCTATCATTAGCGCAGTCATCAATGGCACGACAGCCGGCAATTTCTGTACACCCTTTCACATAGGGATCGCCAATCGTATCGACCGGACAACTGCATTCATAGCCTCCCGGCTTATTATTACAAAGAGCACCCGAACCACAGGTCACGTGAAGGCATTCGTTTAAGTCAATGCATTCTCCGCTCGGATGTAATTCATAGCCATGAGGACAGACACAAAAACCGCTTCGGGTTCCGGTGTAAACACATTCTTCATTTAGTGGACAGGGATTAGTTGTCGTACAGTTCTCTGATTTTATAAAACAATAATCGTTTTCTCGGAAATAATTCTGTGGACATCCGCAGGTATTACTGTCCAAACAGATTAGATTTCCCGGACAGTGATAGTCAATACCGCAGACAATCTTTTTAAAACATAGTTTGAATGGATTTCCTTCGTGTCCAGGAGGACAGTAACAATCGGACTGGTGGTTCTCTGTTCTACAAATTGCATTTTGTCCGCACTTGTATTCAAGATGTCCTCTCACAGCACAGGGATCTGAAGTTAATTTGAAAAAAGTTGGAAATTAATAAAAAAAAACTTTTATTTTTATAAAACTTCAAAACAAACCAAAACATTCTCCGGAACTGAAGTCACATTTCTTAGTGAGAGAACAGTCAGAATCTGCGCGACAGCCTCTCAGTGGCGGTGGAATTATTCGACAGCCCTCTCGATAGGGATCGCCTTCATATTGGTTCAGACATTTGCATTCATAGCTTCCAATTAGGTTAACACACGTGGCGTTCTTCGAACAGATAATCGGTGGCTCTTCTATGCATTCATTGATATCTAAAACATTGATAAAAATTTAGATGAAATCCATTTCAATGATTAGAAAATAAATAATTTAAAGACAAATACCTTCACAAAGACCGGCGAGTGATAGCCTAAAACCTCGCGGACAGACACAGAATCCACCAGCAGTTCCACCCTTTGTTCCACCGAATATACACTCCTGATTGGAAAGGCAGGGGTTGGTTGTCGTACAGCTCTGACTCCTCTCTGAAAATATAAACAAATTTTAATAAAAAACAATTATTTAAATGATTGAGAATGTAATTACTGGAACAGTAGTCGAGTTGTCTTTCATAGTCTTGAGGACAGCCACACTTGTTATCCGGCAAACAAAGCAGATTTCCGGGACAGTTAGCATCAGTTACGCATTCAACGGGTTTTCGACAGATTTCATATGGATTTCCAAAGAACAGTGGTTTACATTTGCATTCTTTCCTGTGATTAGCGACGGCACAGATAGCGTTCTGACCGCACTCGTAGTCTTGTAGGCGAAGGCATGGATCTAATAATGAATAAAAGTTTGTTATAATTTAAATTTGAATAAACATTTGACTCAATCACTACTCACTTAAACACTTAAAATCAATACAAGCCTTGTCTTCGTGACAATCAGAGTCGTGAAGACATTCCTGTTTCGGCACTTCAGCTGAAAAAGTAGGAAAAAATGTTTAATTTTGAATAATTTAGTTATTAAATAGGTATTCATACCAAAACATCCCGTTCCATATGCATCTCCTGCGCTGCTTGGAGGACAGGAACACTTATAACTGCCCGCAGTATTGACACACATAGCACCCGGTCCACAGGGGAACGTCTGTTGATCGCATTCATTAATATCTCTACAAAATCCATCTGAAGTGAGGACAAAACCTCGGGGACAGATGCAAAACCCGGTTAAATCATTGCCACTGCTATAAACACATTCTTGATTTTGAGGACAGGGAGTGTTTGTTGAACAGTTCACACTCATCACTAAGGTTTGGATTATATATTAGACAAATCTTTTATGTAAAACAATTCAATTCTTACGTATGCAAAAAGAGGACAGTTGTTGGAATGGTTTTGGACAACCGCAGTAGTCGCCCAAACAATTGAGATTACCCGGACAGTCGTTGTAGTTGGAACAGGAATCGCCTATCGGTGCAACACATTTAGGATTAGAAAAAAGTGAAAGAAATGACACTTTGAAAGTAATTTACGGATTGAACACTCGACGTATGGATTTCCTCTATGACCGGGTGGACAAAGACACTCAGCCCTTGAGTTAATTGCCTTACAAGTGGCGCCTTTACCACAGACTCCAGGTCTCGAACAAACATCTATTGAAATAATTTGCATTAAAATAGGATCAAAACAAAAGATCAATGAATGAGTCAAACCATAGCACTCCTGAGTAACGGGATTACACTTCTGTTCGTCCTTACAGTCCGCGTCGTGAAAGCAAACTGGAAGTGGAGATCGACATCCAAGTGATCCATAAGCGTCTCCAACCAATGGCATAGGACAGGAACATTTGAACCAACCAGGCAAGTTTGTACAACTCGCACCCGGACCACACGGCACCCGCTCTTTCAAGCATTCATTGATATCTTTGCATTCTTGGTTCGCACAGACGTATCCATTTCCACAATCCTTGTCTACTTCGCATTCCACCGAAACTTTAGTGCATTGTCTCAATGGGTCGCCAGTATATCCGGGCAGACAAGAGCACTGGGCCTCGTGTTTCTCAGCTCTGCAAATAGTATTCACTCCACACATACCTCCAATACTACAGGGGCTCTGACAGAAACCATTAACACACGCCTTATCGAACGGACAGTTATTATGCATTCGACAGCCGACTAATAGTAAAGAATAATTAATAAGAATTTTGAAAGAATTGAATGAATTGTAATACCAATGCATTTCTGTTTCAAACAAATCCTTTCGAGACCGCAGTCGTCATCGTTTCGACATTCGGGGGGTATTTCTCTGCACTCAACATCTGGATCGCCGCGGAATCCTGAGGGACAGCTGCAAATGGCCACGTGATTGGCTGCCGAACAAATGGCTTCCTTACCACAGGCGCCGCTATGAGTGCACGGGTTTATGCATTTGCTTTTAATACAGGCCTTATCTGACGGACAATGAGTCGATGTTCTGCAACCGTCTGTTTGGTTAACAAAATTTTGATCAATAATTAGTAAAATTTAGTTTTTGTTTGTATTGAGTGTTAAATCACTTACAAACACATCGTTGGTTCTGACAGATGTGTTCGAGAGGGCATTGAGGGTCAGCCGTGCATTCGGGCGGCGGTAGTATTCGTTCACATAATGCTTTCGGATCTCCAGTAAAATCGGGAATACAGGTGCAAATTCTGTCGTGATTTAGTGGTTTACAAACGGCATTCACACCACAGGCGCCGAACAAATTGCATGGGTTTTGACAATTCTTGTTAATACAGGACTCTTCGAACCGACAGTTGGCGTCATTTCTACAGCCGTCTGATCATTAAATTTGTTATAAAATTTATTTAAAAAAAATGCCAATCAATTGAATCTATTTATTAGATAACATACCAATACATCTGTTTGTTTCGCATATCTTTCCGAGAGCACAGGCATTGTCCTGTTCGCAGTAGTCATCCGGAACTGTATTTAAAAATTTGTTTTTTTAGTAAAGTTTTAAAAAAATATTAATTTAGATTTCATACTGGGCTCGCATTTAATGAACGGATTTCCTCTATAGTTGGGAATGCATTCACAACGAGATCTGTGATTAAAGGGCTGACAATTGGCATTCACTCCACAACTGTTTGGCAAAAGACATGGATTCTGACAAATGCCGTGAATGCACGCGCGGTCTTCGTGACAGTTGTTGTCGAGACGACATCCGGATATACACTGAGTATTCTCACAGATCTGTCCCAAAACACATTCACTATCTTTAAGACATTGTGGCGGAGCTTCAGTACAAACAACGTTTGGATTTCCTTTAAGACCTGAAGGACAGGAGCAGATGGAGGTGTGATTGAATGGCTTACAAATGGCATTACGACCGCAAACACCAAATAGACTGCAAGGGTTCTGACAAATGCCGTTAAGACAGGATTCTTCGAGACCACAGCCCTGACTGTCGCGACACCCGATAATACAACGAGAGTTCTCACAAACCAATCGATTTCCACATTCACTGTCACCAACACATTCTCTAACTTCTTGAAGGGGTCGACATTCGATATGAGGATCACCAATGAATCCCGAATGACAGGAACAGACGGGTCGGTGAGCATTGGGAGAACAGTCGGCGTTAATACCACATGCGTTCGGATATTCGCACGGATTTCTACAAACTCTGTTATAACAGGTCTGGTCAGGAGTGCACTGGTCGTCGTGACGACAGCCTTCAATGCAATTTCCAGACTCACAGACGTATCCAAAACTGCATTCCTTGTCAACAGAGCAGACGACCAATTGATGGGAATCTTCTCTCTCACAGATAGCAGTGGGATCTCCACTAAACTCCGGCGGACAACTGCATAGAGTTCTATGGTTTTCCGACTGACACAATGCATTGCGACCACAGGCGCCAAACACACTGCATGGGTCCTGACAGCGCTGGTTAATACAGGCCATAGTATAAGAACAGGTATCGTCTGTACGACAGGCGTCAATACATTTTCCATTTTCACATATCTGTCCGGTTCCACAATCGCCATCTTGAAGGCAAACGGGTATTATGACTGGTGTGCACTGGATGTTGGCATCGCCCGTAAATCCTGGCGGACATGAACACCGGGGTCTGTGTCCTACTGTAGAGCAGTGAGCGTTTACACCACAAGAGTCGGGATAATCGCATGGATTCAAGCATTGCCTGTGAAGACAAGCGCTGTCTTGCGGACAGTTATCATCGAATCGACAGCCAATTATACAAATATTTTGTTCGCAGAGATGACCCAAAAGGCAATCCTTATCAGTAGAGCACTGATAGATCGGGATTTTGGTGATTGCCTTACAGTAATCGTATGGATTGCCTTCAAAACTGAAAGGACAGCGACATTGGGGACGATGGAGGACGGGCTGACAAATGGCATTCTGACCGCAAGGGGTTTGGACAGCACAGGGATTAATACATTTACTGTTATAACAGGCCTTATCGAAAGTACAATCGGAATCGCGTCGACAGCCAGTAATACAGTTGCCGTCGTCGCAGATCTCTCCGGGATTACAGGCCGTATCGCTATAGCACTGCTTCTGTACTGAAACACAATAGTGATGTTCGCATATCTTTCCGGGTCCGCAATGGCTGTTCTCTTCGCACTCGTAGGTATCGGTTGTCTTCTTTTCCACGCAATGAACTTTAGGGTCGCCCTGAAAGTTGGGCGGACACGAGCACTCGGACTTATGATTCACTCCTTTGCAAAGAGCATTGAACCCACAAGAGGTTTGGAGAGCACAGGGATCACTACATCTTCTGCTTATACATGACTTTTCAAATGGACAGTTGGTATCAGAACGACAACCAATAATACAGCGATTACTGACACATATCTTGGCTGATCCGCAATCGTTATCAACATAGCATTCCTCCTGTTCCACTTGACATGATATGGTTGGATCTCCGGTATAGCTCTCAGGACAGCGACAAATGCCTTCGTGATTGATAGCAATGCACTGGGAGTTTGTGCCACAGGTTTTGGTAATACATGGGTTTTGACACAATTTACTGATACAGGCCTTTATGAAATCACAGTCACTATTACTTCTGCACCCGTCGACGCATCGGCTGTTTTCGCAAATTTCTGATGGTCTGCACTCGTTGTCTGAAACACAACCGGATATCTCCGCACATTTACCAGTTTGACAGACATAACCGACCGGACAGTCCTCGTTCTTACGACATTTCGGCAGTTCTAAGCATTGAGTTTCAGGATTACCCGTATAATTGGGAGCACACGTGCATTTGGGCCGATGGTTGAATGGAACGCACTCTGCATTCACACCACAGGCGCCTCTGAAAGTGCATGGATTCTGACACTGTTGTGAATAACAGGTCATATCGAGAGCGCAGTCCTCATCGCGTCGACAACCGGTAAAACATTTTCCTTTAACACAAATGTGTCCAACACTACAGTCCTTATCAGCACTGCATTCAAATCGTGTAATACATTGCCTATGAATACAGAACTTATCGATCGAACAGTCAGTGTCTGTCTTACAAGAGATGGCTTCCCGTTCCGGAAGAGTGCACCGAATGATTGGATTTCCTTCAAATGGTGGCGCACAGGAACAAATCGGTCGATGGCCTTTGGGTTGACAGACGGCATTCTCACCGCAAACACCACTGAATAGACAGGGATTAGTGCACTGAAGGCTAATACAAGACGAGTCATCAGCACATCCACCATCTGATCGACAGCCGATATTACATTTATAATTCTGACATATCTTTCCTGAACCGCAGTCCACGTCTACCACACAATCCATTCTTCGACAACCGATCTTTGGATTACCAGTAAATCTTGTCGGACACGAACAGTACGGCTGATGACTCACACCATTACAGATGGCTTGAGAACCACAAGCAGTAGGACTCGAACAGACATTCAGACACTTTCTATTAATACAGGCCTCATGTGTGAGACACTCGCCATCAGATCGACATCCGGTCGCACAGCGCCCGCCATCACAAACAAATCCTTGAGGACAGACATCATCAGAGCTGCAGATAATACTGCAGAGACTGTCAATACATTTTTCGTTATCAAAGCATTCGTTGTCTGAATTGCATTGATGTCTGCAGACAAGGCCTTCACATCTGCTTCCGAGTCCACAGGAGTCGATAGAACTGCAAGAAGTGGTCACTCGAACGCATTCCACGTAAGCGTTTCCAATTGAGCTCTCTTTACAGGTGCAGACCTTTTCATGTTGGCTAACAGTGCAGAAAGCATTGGTTCCACAGGCAGTAGGACTGGCACAGGAATCGATGCACAGGTTGTTAATACAACTGTCAGATGAGGCGCAATCAGAATCGGAACGACAGCCGACATTACATGTGTTTTGAAGGCATATCTCACTCGAAGGACAGTCACGATCTTTAGTACAGTGTATATGACACCTACCGTTCGTACACTTCTCATCGACGGCACAGTCTTTGTTGGCGCTACAGATGGGACGACACCTATTGTTAGTACAGAAATGGTCCGAAAAATGGCAGTCAATGTTTGAGGAACAGGATATGGATTCCCTCATACATCCAACGTTAGCAGTGGGTCGGCCGACAAAGTTTTGCGGACAACTGCAACTGATTCGATGATTAACGACATTACATAAGGCATTGGGACCACAGGCGGCACTTCCTTCGCACGGATCGATACATTGATTTCGAGTACAAATCAAATGATCGCCGCATTGACTGTTAGAACGACAGCCACTTTGGCATCGGTTTTGATTACAGATCTCGTTGTGTTGGCATTCAGTGTCTTGTCTGCAGAGGAGAGAACAATAGCCTCCGAAACACTTCTCACCCAAAGCGCAGTCTTTGTCTGAACCACATTCTGGTCGACACCTGCCTTCAGAACAGAAATGATTGTGTGGACAGTCATTGTTGGACAAACACATTCGCATCATTCGAATGCAGGCCAGTTTGGAATTGCCTGAGAATCCTGAGGGACAGCTGCAGACGGGCTGATGGGATACCATATTACAGATGGCATTCGTTCCACAAGAAGTCGGAGTATCGCACGGGTTCTTACAACTACTCAGAAGACAGGCCTCTTTAAAGAGACAGTCGTTATCTGTTCGACACCCGATCTGACATCTTTTATTCGTACAAATCTCTCCGCTAAGACATTCTTCATCTGTGGCACAGCCTAATAGACATCGTTTATCGACACAAACCTCTTTGATAGCACAGTCCTTCTCCGAATGACAGGGCGGTCGACACCTTCCTGTGTCGCATACCATTCCAAACAGACATTCGCGATCTGTCGCACAAATGACAGGAATTCTAACGCATCCTCTTCTGTGATCATTCGGATCGCCAGCAAAGCCTTCAGGACAGGTGCAGATGCTCTGCCGATTCTCTATTCGGCACATGGCGTTCGGGCCACATGTTTGTGGTCTTTCGCACGGGTTCTGACACATCAGGTTTCCGACGAAATCTGGTTCACAAACAGCATTGGGTGGACAGTCAGAGTTTCCATTCGGGCATTCATTAGGTCCTCGACATCCCGGTTCACCAAAAGGGGATCCGATATTCTTTTCCGGTGGACAGACGCAGTCATAGCCTCCGATCTTATTTTTACAAAAGGCTGAGCGATGGCAGACTTGTTGAGTACAATAGTTGATTGGTATACAACCGGCCACTGGATCGCCTTCGAAACCTTCGAGACACCGACAGACGGCTGAGTGTTGTTCTGAATTGCAAACCGCGTTATCTCCACATATCCTGGGCTGACGGCACGGGTCGACACAATTATATTTCTGACAGACTTGAGTTGACTGACAGTCCTGACTATCTATGCATTCAATGGCTTTACAGCCAAACTTGTCATCCGTTGGATTGCCAGCAAATCCGGGCAAACATTCACAGACGGGCTGATGATTACGGACTTTGCAGCCGGCGTTCCGACCGCACAGTACGCTCTCACAGACATCCACACAATCGCTGTGTCCTCTCTGGTCGGCCCGACAGCTCAAATGGTCGTCGCATTCATTATCTGATTGACATTTACTTTCAATTTTCGAAATACATTTCCAATTAATGCAATGGTAATCATCAGCGCAGTCGGTGTTAGTCTGACAGACCTGAACACACCGTCCGGTTTCACACCTTTCGTTTGGACTACAGTCGCGATGAGAACTACAAGAACTACGACAATAGTGGTCGACATAACAGAATTCAGAGTTTGGACAGTTGTCATCCGTATCGCAATGCAATCGCTTTCTACAGCCGGCAATCGGATCCCCAAAGAAGCCTTCCCTACACTTACAGGTATAGCTGTGCACCTGAGCCACACAAATGGCATTATCTCCACAGGCAGTCGACGTCTGACAGACATTAACGCATTTGTTTTCACTGCAAACATCACTTTCCTTACGACAGTCCAGACTTGTACTGCACTCCACTTTCTCGCACCGGATGTTAGGGTCGCCCAAGAAATTTTGTGGACACGAACAGCGATGCTTGTGATGTATTGTAAGACAACTGGCGTTTACTCCGCAAACAGTCGGGTCATGACATCTATCCCTGCATTTGGGAACACCGGCCACAAGAATACAGGTCGCAGAGTCCGGACAATCAGAGTCTCCATTATAGCAAACGTCTGGTTCATGACATCCGGGTTGAGTGTAGGCGTTACCGACCAGACTGTGCGGACATTTACAACTAAAGCTTCCGGGAGTGTTGTCACAAATGGCAGTGTTATGGCACGGGTGTAGTCGGCACTCATCCACATCCACACAAACCAAACGACCATTATTTTCAAATCCTTGTTCGCAACGACAGGCCGCCTGTCTGTCCCGTATGACACATGTGCCGTGTGGTCCACAATCAACGGAATCGCAGGAATTCTCACAAAGAAAGTTAACGCATTGCCTATCGTATGGACAGTCGGCGTCGTGAAGACAGTCTACTTTCTGACATCCATTTTGTCGACTATACGGATCTCCGGTATAGAAACCAATTTCAGGACATTTACACAAAACCTGATGATTGGCAACATTGCAAAGAGCGTGAGGTCCGCACGGATTGATATCACATGGATTGACACATTTGGAGACACCATTGAAATCGCTTCTACATCCGGCGTTCTTTGGACAGTCAGAGTCCCCGCGCGGACACTCTCCCGGGTCTTGACATCCGGTAAATCCATCGCCAATTTCTCCGTCCGAACACATACACCGATAACTTCCCGGAATGTTCTCACAAATGCCGGTCTCATGACATGGAGTACTCAAACATTCGTTGACGTCCACACATCCCAGTCCTGTCTTGAACTCAAATCCTGGAACGCATACGCATTGGGTGTTAGCGCAGACTTGGTTTATAATACAATCGCCATCAGACCGACACCCGGCTATACAGATCTGATTACTGCAGACCTCACCGGCCGGACAATTGTTGTCATTCGAACAGGTAGTGGAACAGGTGTTGTCGACACACTTTTCTCCTTCAACACACTCAGCACAGGGAGCTCTACATCTGAATCCTTGACATATGTGTCCGATTGGACAGTCAGTGTTTCCGAAGCAATCGATTACTTTTCGTTTACAACCCATAATAGGCGTCGGATAGCCTTCAAATCCTTGTCCACAACTGCAGGTGAGGTTATGATTAATGACAGAACAAATAGCATTCGTTCCACAAATGCTCTTCAGTTCGCATGGATTTTGACATCTATTCTGAATACAGGCCTGATCTGAGGCGCACTCGTAGTTCTCTCGGCACCCGATATTACAATAGCCTTTTGAAACACAGGCCTCATTGGGAGGACAGCTGTCGTGAACTATACAGGCTTTGACACAGAAATTATCGACACATCGCTCGCCGGCCGCACATTCCGTGTCAAGTGTACAGACGAACCGACACTGACCGTCAATACAGGCCTGACTGTCACCACAATCGGGATTCGATGTACAAAGTCTTGAAACTCTGGTACAACCGCCCAAAGAGTCGGGTTCTCCTCTGAAGTTGTCCGGACAACTGCACTGCGCCTCATGATTACGGGTCACACAAACAGCGTTTGGCCCGCATTGGAGTCGTTCGCAGGCGTTCTTACAGAGATGGACACCACTCGGGTCTGGTAGACAAGCGGCATAAGGAGGACAGTCTCTGTTCCCATTTGGACATGAGTTAGGATGTCTGCACCCGCGAACTCCCTTTTCAAACGGGTCTCCGATGTAATCGGGAGGACATTTGCAGGTATAGGAGCCGTGAGATTCAATACATTGAGCGGACGGATGACATGGATTTGATTCACACAATCGAACGGCAATACATCCCGAACCATACGGATCGCCCGCATAACCAGATAGACAGCGACAGTTAGCGGTATGTGCCTGAGCCACACAAACGGCGTTAGATCCACAACCGTTAATACAGGGATCGAAACAGTAGTTCTGATTAGAACAGGCCTTGTTGTCAGTGCAGTCACGATCTGTTAGGCATTCCACTCGACGACACCCTTTGCTCTGATCATAAGGGTTTCCAACATAGAGTCCAGTTTGAGGGCATCGGCATTCGGCCAGTCTGTTAATCATTATACAGACAGCGCTTTTACCGCATTCGAAGTGAGAGCACCCGTCGACACATTTTCGGATTCCATTAGTATCGGGAAGACAGACATCATTAGAGTTGGCGCAGTCTATGTCTGCATCGCACCCATGGATTGGTATTGGGAGACAACCGATTCTGCTCTGGGGATCTCCAGTAAAGCCCGGATCACATTTGCACTGACCCTTGTGTTGGAGGGAAATACATTGTGAGTTTGGAGTACAGGTGAAGTCAATACAGGCTTCGGCGCACTTCAGGTTTCCAATAGTATTGGAACGACAGCTATCAGAGGTCGGACAATGAGAATCTTCGTTACATTCGTTAGCCCTTGGAATACATCCGGCGCTTTGGTCTCTAACAAAACCTCCGATACATTCGCAAAACGCCGTGTGATTAGAGGACACACAATGAGAACCAGTGCCACAGTTTGTGAACTGACACGCATTGAAACACTTCTTGAGTCCGTCGTTCATCGGTTTGCAGACATCTGTCGGTTCACGACAATCGAAATCGAATTCACAATCATTTGTCTCTTTCCTTCGGCAACCATTCAGCACATTATCCGGATCTCCGACATAACCGGCCCGACAGAGACATTGAGGTCTATGACTAACGGCATTACAAACAGAATTCGGACCACAAGTTACTGAATCGCAGGCATCGACGCAATCGAATATTCCGGACAGTGTTTGTCGACAGTTGTGGGAAGTCCTACAATCGGAATCATTTTCGCATACATTCCGTCGGACAGGTAGACAACCACTCAACTGATCGTAAGCGTCGCCTTCAAAGCCAGGGACACAAACGCATTGGGTTTTGTGTGCATTTGGTCTACAATTTGCGTTTTTGCCGCACTTGACGTATAGGCAGGCGTTGGCGCACTTCCGAGTGTTGGCCGTATCGGTACGACAGACACTGTCGAGCGGACACTCTTCGTCTGATTTGCATTCGTCGGGATCGACACACATGTGATAGGGGTCTCCAATGAATCCCTGACGACAAGCGCATTGCGCCCTATGGTTAGACGAGGCGCAGATGGAGTTCTCACCGCAGAGGAAGTGCTCGCACGGGTCTTTGCATACATTTATGTCATCCGGTCCGCGAACGCAAATTGAATTCGATGGACAGGTGTCATCGCTATCGCATTCATGCGGTACTTTATAACAGCCAACCGTTCCATCGCCCGGTCTTCCAGTGAATCCTTCTTTACAACTGCAAGACATGAACTGATTGTTTGTATTGCAGATAGTGTTGGGTCCGCACAGGTTTGCAGAACAGCCATCAACGCAGTCCTTAACACCATTTTGGTTGAGTTGACAAACTTCTATTGTCTTACAATCAGTATTTGAAGTGCATTTGTCTTTCGGAGAACAGCCTCGAAGTAAATCTTCAGGACTTCCATAGAATCCTTGTTTGCACTGACAGCTCGCGTGGTGTTCCACTGAAATACACTGTGCATTGGGTCCGCATCTGACTGTCTGACAGGCGTCCATACAATCCAAAACCCCTTTTCTAGTTGTGGCGCAAATCTGGTCTTCTCTGCACTCGCGATCTGATTGGCAGAGGTTTGGAGCGCAGGCACCGGTCGAGTCACCACTGATTCGAGTGTATCCCTGAAGGCATTCACACTGCGGTCTGTGATTCCGTCCAATACAATGCGCGCCATCACTACAGGTGTGTCCAAAGCATATATCGACGCAATCCCTGATGTCTTCATTAGTTAGAATACATTTTTTATCGTGAGAACAGTCATCGTCTTTATCGCACAAATGTTGGGGCGGTTTTTGACAGCTTCTGATGGCATCTCCAATAAAACCGGGCAAACATTCGCAGACCGCCTGATGTGCTCTTCCAACGCAATGTGCGTTCAGACCACACCTAACGTTAATGCAAATATCGGTACAGTTTTTGAGTCCATTTTGCATTCGACGACAAGACTGATAGTCAGGACAACTGGAATCGTCAGCGCAGGTGACTTGAAGTGGTTGACATCCAAACTTGTTGTCGTAGGCATCGCCAGCAAAGTTAGGCCTACATTCGCAGTACGGGGTGTGACCACTGCCTCGACAAACAGTATTAATACCACAAACAAAGTCTTTACAAACGCTCTGACAGTCTCTGAAGCCTTGGGGCAGAAGAGCGCACGACTCGTCTTGTTTGCAGTCACCGTCTTCTCTACAAATGGGAGGATTACAGCCTTTGTGCAGATCATAAGGATTTCCTTCAAAGTTGTCGACACAATTGCATTCAGGTCTTCGTCCCATTGACTGACACAAAGCGTTTGGTCCGCACTGTATGCCAGAGCAGACATCAGAACACTTCTTCTCTCCATCTGGTGATTGTCGACAAACAAATCCTTCAGAGCAGTCGTCATCTATTCCGCAGCTGACAAGTATTGGGCCAAAAGTCCTGGAGGAACAACCCTTCTCGAGGTCGTGGGGGTCACCCGAATGGGCGTCTTTACAATAACAGACGGGTTTGTGTTCACTACTAATACAGAAGGCATTCGGTCCGCACTGAGTCGTATCGCACGGATCGACACATTGATAACCAATATCTTTGTTCACATGATTGCAGGCGTTGTTCGTTTCGCACTGAGAGTCATGTCTACAGGCGTTTGGTTGAGCGCATATACCACGGAAACAGACGGCACCAGTCGGACAGTTGAATGTTGTGGAACAGGGGCTTCCAATACCACTGATATGGTCTCCGATATGATCTCTTGGAGGCTGACAGGCATACAATGGGTTACCGATAAAACCTGAAGGACAGGCACATTGGAAGCTTCCGATCACATTAATACAATTGGCTCCCGTTCCACAAGGATTGCCCTGAAGGCACTCATTTACATCTTCGCAGCCAAGGAAAGGATTTCCATGCAGTCCTGCCGGACAAATACATTCAACACTTGTCGCCCCTTCCAAACAGGAGGCGCTTTGTCCGCACGCGATGTTCTCACATCTTGGGACTGATGTACAAGATTTGTAAGGGTTTCCACTATAGCCTGAATTGCAAACACATTTATTAGGTGTAGAGTAAGTGCAGTGAGAGTTGAAACCACAGCCCGGGTTACAAATGGGTGGAGTTGGTAGTGGAGGCGAACAGAGAATGTCTGGGTTTCCGACAAAGAATGGCAAACATTTGCATTGATTGGTGTGAAGATCACATTTGGCTCCGACTCCACACTGACTGTCACTACAACTATCCAAACACTTTCCGTCAACGCATTCTTGACCTGAGATACAGGGCTTTGATGGCGAACAGCCGGAGTCGGGATGACATCCGCCACCGGCCCAGGGATTGCCATTAAATCCTGACATACACTGACAGACGCCTATGTTTTCACTGTTGACAATACACTGGGCATTAATACTGCACCAGACGTTAGAACAGGGACTGACACAGCCCTGAATCAAGTCGTTGGGATTTCCAGTAAAACCTGGTCTACATTGACATCTGGGGTCGTGTTTCACAGAAATGCAATCAGTATTTGGTCCACAAATTGCCGAAAGACATGCGTCGACACAAACACCTGACTGTCTATCACATACAGTATCGTCAGGACAGGACTGATTGTCATCACATTTTGCGGGTCCAAAGCAGCCCGAAGTGTAAGGATCTCCTTCTGCCCCCTGAGGGCACTCGCATTTATAACTTCCCACAACATTAACACAAATGGCAGACACAGCGCACGGGCCGTTCGGGTCAATCGGTAGAAGAGAAGTGCATTCGTTTATATCTGAAAATAAATAATTCAATTACTGCTTGAATTCATTAAAATATTCCTATAATACAAACCATGACAACCAGTATTAGGATTTCCAGTACAGCCCGCTTTGCACCGACATTGGGGTCCATTCGGGCCAAGACTGCACTCAGCGTTTTGTCCGCATTGATGCCAATCGCACGGATCTATTGGCATAAATATTGGGTGAATGTTGTGATGCTAGCAAAAGGTGTAGACATAATGAGATAACATACGTTTGCAGGTCTGGCCGTCCTGTATGAAGGGTGGCGTACATTCACACCATTTTCGGACACACTTTTGGTTTGTCGGGCACTGACCGTCTTTCTCACACGATTGGTCTTAAACAACAATAATTAAAACAATTATTAAACTATAAAGTGATTCAAAACTTACAGATTCTATTGCAGCCGTCTTTTCCAACTCCCGAATATCCCGGAGTGCACAGGCATTCGTAAGAACCGGGAAGATTAACGCACTCAGCATTGGATCCGCAGACTTCGAATTCATTCATTTCCTTACATTCATTGATATCTCGACAAAAGCCATTGGCCTCTAAAGTGAAACCTTTCGGACAAATACAATATCCATAACCAGATCCGGAGAAAATGCACTCTTGGTTTTGGGGACAGTTATTGATTGTCGAACAGTTCCGACTCATCACTAAAAGTAATTATAAATACATTTGAAATGAAAATCTATTCAAATAATTTCTAATTGAATGGCAATACATATGCAATAATCTCCTTCTCTAACGAATGGTGACTGACATCCACAGTGTTTGCCATCATATGAGTCATCGATGCAAATGGTATTTCCGGGACATTCCCTGTCTTTCTCGCATTTCATTACTATAAGAATTGATTGACAATTGAATTAATAACTAATAAGACATCGAATATTAGTGTTACTAACTGTCCGGATAACAGACAGAATATGAGTTTCCGGTGTAACCACTGGGACAGTGGCAGACGAACCCTCCGTCAAGATTAGTGCAAAAGGCGTTTAGACCGCACGGACTCTTCGTTAGTTCTGTGCATTCGTTTACATCTAAGACAACACAAAATATTGTATTTATTAATCCAAACCATGACTACAGCCTAAGGGACAGACCTCTGCACTGTTCTCCGACCGCATCTCTAATATAACCTCTTCTGCAAACGCATTGACTTAATTTGGTTGTATTAAAACATTCCTCATTCAGAGGACAGGGATGACTATCCGAGCAAATTATCTGTTCTTTACCTGTGTTTTAGAGAAATATTTTTTAATTATTGGTTTCATTTAGTGATTAAAGCAATCAATCATTGAATACCTTCGATGGAACACTCAGAATATGGATCTCCTCTGAAATTATGCGGACAAATACATTCGTAAGAACCGGGAGTATTACGACAAACGGCATTCTGACCGCACGGGTTGTTCACACATTCATCAATGTCTTTAATAATAGGAATTTAAAATTGAAATCAATTTTAAATTATTATCATTTTTATATCAAAATGAAAATTGATTTCTGAGATAATTACCGACACAACCGGGAAGACTATTACTCTTTCCAATATAGCCTTCGGCGCAGACACACAACGGATTGCCATTCGAGTCCAATTGACATTTCGCGTGTTCGCCACAGAATAACTGATCGCATGGGTCTAGAGATGGGAATTCCAGGGATTGGTTGACAACAATGTGAACAAAAAAAATAGTTTTATTTGACATACGTTTGCAGTTCTCTCCGAAGAAGGGCGGCGGACAAACACATTTGTTGGCCTTACAAATGGCATTACCCGCACAACCAGTGTTGGCGTCACAGAAGGTCTCGATAACACAGCGCGTGAACGGTTCGCCATGACTTCCTGGTGGACACCGACACGTGAAGCTACCGATAGTATTGGTACAGACGGCCGAAAAGCCACACTTTCCGTTCGGTCCAAACACTTGTGAACATTCATTAATATCAACGCATTTGTCTCTGGCATTGCCTGTGAATCCCTGCGGACACGAGCACTGATAGCTTCCCAATATGTTGGCGCAAATGGAGTTCTCTCCGCACTGTCCAAAGGGTCCGAAACGTCGATCGCATTCATTGACGTCTTCACAGTATCGGAACGGATCGCCAGTAAAGCCTAAAACAAAATATTTTTAAGTTATAAGACGTAAGCAATGAAGTGATGAAAAAAAATGAAGAAAAAAAACATTTGATTCATAGATACCAACCTGAAGGGCAGTGGCAGTGATGACTACCCAAGACATTAGTGCAAACGGCTCCCTGACCGCAAAGACCTGACGGGCCATGGTTTGAGTCACACTCATTAATGTCTTCAATTATAAAAAGAAAAAAATAAATGAAAAAATATAAGAATTACACGCGAACTGAAAGCTTAGTAAAGAGTGAATGAGTTTATAGCGTGAAGTCACTGACCGACACATCCGAGTGCTATGTTGTTTGGGTCGAAAGTGTATCCCTGATCGCAAACACAGGCCGCCTCTAAGCCATTCACCTGACAATTGGCGTGTTTTCCACAGTTTACTCCATCACAAGGGGCTGACGAGTGAAGTGAAGATATAATC
>JAQIYF010000021.1:0-19438 GCA_034700865.1 Oribatida sp. Gr-Ori-00025
ATTCGTTTATAAGAATACAATAAAGTTATGTCTTATGTCTGTCCACTTGTGATCAATTCAAACCACTGTCGCAGTGCTTCGCCCATCACTTGAGGCAAACCATTGATGTCTCGCAATAGGATATAGAACTGAAAGGCAAACCTTTCCATATATGACTCGAGACGAACACTTCCAGAGTTGTCGAAAATAGGGACCCGAATGTCAAGAATCGAGTCTTTGCTTAAAGGGTTGTCAATCACAACAAATACCACAAAAATACCCAATTCTTTCACTTTTCTCAACATTTGTTTCACCCGTTGCTCGCCTTCACTATAAATACCTCTTCCGTCCGATACTATTATCAGTAATTGAGAGATATCTGTGTTTTGGGAACTCGTGGTTCTGGAGGTCGACATCAGTTCGATGGCTGATTGCAAGAGATCTGCGATTCGGGTTTGGTTTTGATCGAAACCAAACTGAAAATAAAAATCAGATTAATATAAAAGTCATTTAAACCAATGGATTTAGGACTCACTCGTGTCAATAGGTGTGCGCCCGCACTGTCATTAAATGGTTGACCAAAGCTGTGCAATAAGTTGACGGTCTGTCCAAAGCTCATAATCGCGAGCTCTCCGGCCTCTAATAGGGACAGAGATTTGCCCAAAAGAGCCAACGACTCGAACGCCAATTGTTTTGATTTGTTGTCAGACATGGAAGAAGAGTCGTCGACAGCAATGATGATCTGATACTGTCTTTTGGATGCTTTGGTTCTTCTCAACCAAATCTTATCTTTTCTGAAATCACTGGCGATATAAGCGATCACTTTTCGGAGATTTAGACGCTTTCCAGTTCTGTAATCGCCCTTTAATTTAGACATTTTCGTCGGCTCTAAAACCAATTGCAATCTTTCGCACAATTCGTAGACCAGAGGCGACACTTTGGCCTCACATTCCTTCCAGACATCAATCACTGAATTGATGTCCAATTCTTTAATCATATTAACAGACAATTCATCGAATCGTTTCTCAATGGGAACCGACATTTCATTTGATTCATTCAATTGATTCAAATGGAGTGATGTGTGAAAAGTCGATTCATTGCCTCTTTGGACGGATTGCGTTGGAATCACTTCGCCTTCCGTTTCCATCTGTTCCTCATTTATATCACTTTTGTTTAGTTCTCTATTATTATTGCAATTATTTTCTAAATTTTTAATTGACTTCAAATCAATTGCTTTCAATTCTTCGACCGAATCATCCTTTTCTTCGATTTCCATATCTTCTGGTTTATCGAAATCGATGTCATCTTTCACTTCCTTATCGTCCGGTTCTTCGCTTTGAATCAATTTTTCTTCATTTGTCGCCAAATCTATTACTTTATTATTAGCTTTCAATTCATTTTCAATGTGTTTATAAAGTTTTGAATTAATTCTTTCATTCTTTGAATTATTATCGCTATTATTGTCAGAAATGTCTTCATTTTGAAGAACTTTTTGTCGTTTTGCAGTTTTATCGTAATTGTCGGCCAAAGTTCGGCGCGTTTTGTCCTTTTTGTTGGTCTGTTCATATCGTTCTTCTTTTACATCTGAGTCATCCAAAGGCACTGAACTTTGCATTTGTTGTGTGTCCGATGGCGTCGACTGATCCCCAGATAATGATTCACCGAATCCGTGCTGTTCTTCATTCTGTCCTTCATTTTGTTCACTATTTTGTTCAACCGTTTGCTGAACAGAAATATCCGACGGATTCGTGGCATTCGTTTGGTTTTCCATCACTTTTTCACTTTCTTCGGAACCAAATATCTGATCGTTTAATAAGTCTTTCTCTTTATTCGGGTTAGGAATCGATTCCTTGTCTTCACTTTTCTCTTCGCCATCGTTCGAATCATTTTCATCCAATTCTTTATCTAATTTTTCACATTTTGTTTCATCTATTTTATTGTCTTCGATGTCATTATTATCTAAATTCTGTTCAGATTCTTCAAAATCCAAATCATTTTCTTCATCGGTTGAACTTTCACCAGAAATTGAGATATTATCGACTTCTTCTGGCGTCTCGTCTTTCTCTTCATTATCTTCGTTGTCATCCAATTCCATATTTTCTGGTAATTCTTGTTTCGATTTATCGGTTTTGGACTCATTTTGTTTGTAGGGATCTATTTCTTCGTCTCTGTAGTCATCGTTTTGTAATTCGTTTTCATTTTCATTAATTTCTAAATCCGTTTCATTTTCCTCTTCAGGAGAATTCTCATCGCTTTTCAGTTCTTTATTCTCCTCTTTGGCCACAACTTTGCTATCAATAGAGTCTTTTCCGTCAAATCCGGTCTCATCTTCATCTTCCGATTGTTCGGAATCGTTCTGATCGTCATCTGATCCCCACATCTTTTCATCCAAAACGTCTGAATTATTGTCGACGTCTCCCATTTGATCCTCTAAATTGTCATCACTTTCTTCTTCTCCGTCCGACTCTTTGTCGGAATTTTCTTCTCCTTTCGATGGACTATAGGTTTGTCCGTCAAAATCATTTTCCATTTCAATTCCATTGTCTTCTTCTTCGATATCTTTATCATCATTTTCATCACTCTTTTCCTGTTTGTCGCTCGCTTTGAAGGCCTCTTCGAGTTGGTCTTCGCTCTCAATCTTATCGCTCACATCCTTAGTTCCCTGTCCTTCGCCGAGTCCTCCGTCTTCAACGCTCTTCAGTTCACTTCCCGTATCCTTATCATCGGTTTCTTCACTCAGTTCTTGTGGTAAACAAAACCCGTTTTGAGTTAATTCAGAAAATAATGACAAAAGAATGAAAAGTAATTTGTTTGACGTTCGCAATGAAGACATCGAAAGAGTGAGAAAATATTCAAAAAGTTTTGAATAACTTTTCAGAAACGGATAGATATTTGTCAACAGTTTAGCTCTTAGTTTAAGAAAAGACAAAACATGTGTTGAGTTCTCATCAGTTTTTGGTTTAATAGCATTGAAATTGTTTAGAAGTTTTAGAATTGAATCGAAAGTGGCTTTGATTTGAAAATCATTCAAAACATTCAAATCCGTAAAACTGAACGCATTTTTGAGAAAATCTTCGGTCGAATCGCTTTCTCTTTCGTTAAATGATTTGAAAAGTTTTTGAAACGAAAATAATATAATTTTAATGGATTTCATGCAATGTTTTGCCGACAAATCCATCAGATTTTCGCTTTCAATCAATTCATTTGAAGTTTCAAAGCCTTTGATATAATAATCCGAATAATAATCAAATTTTTGATTTAAAAGATTGGTTTCATTTAAAAGGATTGAATAGTTTTTCTCCAAACACAGTGAAGAGCAAAACGATTGGTCAGAATAGCAAGTCTTCAGTTCATTAGTGAAACTTAAAAGTGTTTTAAAGTTATTCTTCAATTGTTGTAAATCTTGGAGAAAATAAACAGAATTTTCAGAACTGTTTTCCAATTCTTTAATTCTATTGAGAAGTCCTTTGAATTTGTTTTTATAGGAATCCATTGAATGCTTTAATTCATTTATTTTTTGATCACAAATATTGATGTTCTGGTGGTCTGAGAGTCGCAGAACTGGCTCTTCAATAGAAGTGCTCAAACTGTCCAACAAATCAATTGAACGAAAGAGATATGAAATGATTCTAACGATTAGATTCTGAATTGATGTCAAATATTCAGTGAATTCTTTCTTTGGGATTATCAGTAAATCATCGGTAGTTTCAGATAATTTACAGATATTTTGTTCAATACTTTTAATTTGTTTGAAATAAAAGAGATTTTCAGAAATCAATTTTCTATTGTCGACCACTTTCTTCATCAGTTGCGCTGAAAATCCTTTAATTCTTTCAACGAATCCGATGGTTAACTGATTGTTAGGACTTTGGAGTCCAATCCGAAGTGAAGCAAAACGCGCCAAACATTTGTAAAAATAATTATCACAAGAATTCAAGTCTTCTATCATTTGAATGGAAAGCTTTGAATTCTCTGAATCTTTATAACTGAGAGGACCGGTAGTCATAATAATGGTATTCATATCAAAATCGTTTTCAATGACTAAACCTTTTCGATAAGAGAGACCAAAATGTGACAAACTTTTGAAGAGTTCACTCAATTCCCGGCGCTTTCTCTTCTGGATGTGATTCACACTCTTTTTCCATTTAGTTTTGTCCTTCAGATCACTCGGCACTTGAAGTTCACTCAAACATTTGATACCATTTATTAAATCGATTGAAAACATTTCAATAGAATTGATTCGTTTGGATATAAATGAAGTGCTTTTCACTAATTTTCTGGCAATACGTTTGGCTTTCTTTGAAAGATTAGGAATTTTCTGAAGAAGACTATAATCATTAGACAAATCACTGATTGGTTCATATCTTTCTGAATCATTTGCAAAGACTTTCGAGAAATTCAATATCAATTCCCAATTAGAAACTGAATTATGATTTTCATTAGTTTGAAGACTGAGATGAGAATCGACCGTTAGGTTGAGTTGTGATTCATATTTCTTAATATATTTGTATAACTGTTTGTGTGATTTGTCGACTGCGCTCTTGACTGACCAGAAGTTATTTTCACTCCATTTAGCGATTTTCACAAATTCTTTCACTTCTTTTTCGATCGGTTTTCTGACACTAATTAACGCGTTTTCAATGTTTGGCAGGAATTGTGAATAAAATTTATATAAATTATATAAACAAATGAAAAGATAATTATTATTGAGGTTCTGATCGCCATTAATGGTGAGGACGTGAAGCATAAAAGTCTTCAACAGATTTAGTCTGACTTTGAATTCACCTAATTTTGAGTCTTCTATAAACTGTTTGATGGAAACAATAAAGTCTTTCATTTCGTTTTGATTGCAATCATTGGTCGAATTGTTTTCAATTAAAGCGGTTATAGTTATGTATAAATGAAACCAAAATCTATTCAATTGTTTCTCTTCTATACGTCTGTGCACTGAATCCAGACATTCGGACCAATATTTTAACTCCAATTTTCTCCAACTGATCACCAATTGTGTGATTTCATTCAGATTGTCGACTAAACTGATCCCTTTGTGGGCAATGAGTTGCCAGTCCTGCGCCGACTGAAGGAGAACTTCCAAACCGGTGGCAAACTTCATGAGTGGGTCTTTAGAACTGAATTCAAATAACTTTTTAATAAGTTTTAAAAGTTTGATAAGAATCGGGTGATTCTCGAACTGAGGCAAGAGTTCGAAAACAATTCTATTCTCAAGAGTTTCCAAAGTTTTGAAACAAAGATTTGTTTCAGAAAGTGAAGAGTTTTGATAAATATTGAAACTATCGCTTAAATCATTGGTTTCTGTCTCACGAACCAAATGATTGCAAACAATGAGTTGTCCGGCAATTAGTTGACTATCAATAGAGTTGTCAAAAAATATTCCCAAATATTTGATAATTTGTGAAACGACTGAATGCCGTAAAGCGTATGACTTTTGGAAATCTGGAACAGTTTTAACGGTTCTGTCTATGGGTTCAACTATTTTCAAATGAGTGCTAATTATATCAGAAATGATATCGATTTCTAATTTGGATTCAATTAAATTGATTTTATTATTATCTTCGACCGCAAAACCATCGACGAAATCAGTGTATTGTTCGTGAAATGTGGGGAAAATAGATTGGATTTGCTTTTTATCCATTTCTTCTTCAGATTCCTCTGATTCATGTGATTTAGTTCTGTACTCAAAGAGCGCCTCCTCTTCTGTTCGCTTCAATTCTTCGATTTCTCTTAAGTTTTGCCAACACTTAACGAAAACATTTAGAATTTGGAATGAAATCAATTGAAGACTTTCGCTGCCATTTAATAGCATTTCATTTTGAATCTCAAATAAAGCTGATCTCAAAAGCGTTGAGATATTAGTCTCGAAATCAAGTTTTGAAACATTTGATAGTTTTGTGAATCTGTTAATAGTCTCAGAATTACATAAATAGTTGGCTATAAATGCGGGAGAATTTGTGTGACAGAAGTTGCCAACAATTTCTATAGTTTTGTTCAACTCTGTTGTCGAATCAAATTTGAGTTCATTTGTGATAAAACTCTTATTTTTAAGATAAAAAGTGGCGTTTTTGAGACCTTTTAGCAGAAGAGAGACTCCAATCAGGAATACATTCACTAAATCCTGATATAAAGGATATATCGATTGAATCCGACGGATGAATGATGTGATAGATGTCTGAAAATTAATCGATTCTTGAATCAGAATTTTCATTGACTTTTGGGTTGCATTTCTATCTCTATATAATTTAATCAACTTTTGTGTGAAGTTTTCAATAATATTTCGATTAATAATAGTTTCCAAAAACTGTTTGCAATCGCTTTTCAGTTTAAAATATTCTGAAGACGAGGAACGGAACGGTAGCTTAGATTCAAATTTTTGTATTTTCCTTTCCAATTGTCTTTCTCTGTCAATCAATTCACGAATCAATGAATGGTCAGAGGATTCGATCGAAGAATTGTTTGATCTGATGACAGAAAGAGCTTTTCTGGCACTCAATTCAGCTTTGATTAGCTTTAAATCAATTAAATAGTGATTTAATTTAATGCTCGACCTCTCGATTGGATCGATAGGAAAGGTCGGACACAACATATGGGAAGTCATTAATCCAACAAAAATCAAAACAACACTTGAATCAAAAGAGTCTTTGTTTTCTCCAATTAGTTGCGAAATATTATTTATAAGTTGTTTAAAGCTATCAGTTCTTAGGCTTAAAGTGCTTTTCTTGACCGGAGAGTTGAGACAAATATTCTGAACTAAAGATGAGAACCAATTCTTAACGAATTCAAACTCAAGTTTTACAAAACTATAATTATCTGAATCGTAAATCAGATCAAAATTTAATGTCAAAAACTGTTTCAATTGCAAGAGTTGGCACTTTTTCTGATTCAATAAACCAATAAAATTGTGTTTACTTGAGAGCAGATAACTAGAAGACAATGATATGAATGGCAGACATTCAGCTGACAATTGCAGTATTCTTTCGTCGGATATATTAGATTTAATTTTAGTTAAATCACTGGAACTGTCGGTCAAGTGATTTAAAACATTAATGATTTGCATATTTTGATGAAAATCTCTGAAGTATTGAAGCACTAAATCGGTTGAAATGTTTGAAGAATTTTTGTCCAAAGAAATGCATGAAATATGCAATGGATTTAGCGATAAATTCTTTGATTCAATCAAATGTAAGTAAACATCAAATCTGTTATTAAACTTATTATTAAAGTAAAGCATTTCTGAATAGAATAACCAGAAGTGGATAATGGGTTCCATTTGAATGTTTGCCATTGATTTCCGTTTATTAATTAAATCTACGAAATCTATGTCTTCGTCGGAATCAGTCATTTCAGAAGTCGATGAGTTTTGTATCAACTGTTGGATAAGAGAAATGTCTTTCTGGAGATGAAAACTATTGTAATCACCGCTTATTAAAGAACAGATATTTTTGCCGATCATTAGAAAGGCGTCTTTGAATTCGTTTGAATTTGTTGTTTGTTTAATAGCAATCAGTTCTTCAGACAATTGATTATATGAGACAAAAAGAGTGGCCGACTCTTTACTCTTGAAGACAAGACTATTGTTGGTCAATGAGAGTAAAAGTTTCTGTTTCTTGTGATCGAAGTCCAAGCCATCGATTTCTAGCAATTGATTGATTGCAGATATACTATGATTCAGATCAATGTCCAGAAAACTTTGTAATATTGATAACGACTTTTCATTGATTAGAATCCACAAAACAGTAAACTTTTCGACAATAAATTCACTTAAAAGTTCTCTTTTAGTATAGTTTTGGTGACAAATAGTAAGCAATTGATAAAACCATAAAATAATATCACGTAATGTAATGAAGTCATCACTAGTCGGACACAAATCAAGTGAACACTTAATTAGTTTCACTTCGATTTCATTAATTATATTATAAATATCGATAAAAATCTTCGGAAAAGAATTTCGAGGAATTTTACTGTTAATTAAATCGGAAGCGATTCCCATAAAAGACATCAAATTCTTGTCATTTAATTGATTGACATTTAAAAGTTGTGACTTTAGTTGATTCCAAAACATATTCATTGAATAGCGGTTTAAATATCCTTCAATTGATTCAATATTATTATCAAAACATTTGTTCAAATGTAAGAACAATTGCCAAACACTGGCATTGAATCTTAAATCCAATTGAAATTCATTTAAAATCTTTGGTTCAGATATTGTTTGGAATAGGTTTTGAATATTAAGTCCAATATCTTTGACTAATTCACTGTTATTTCGGAAACAATGGACGGAATAGTAATCATTAAGAATATAATTACGGATTGCGTTATCATTGAGAGAACTCTTTTCTAAATATAATCTAAATGATGTCCAATAGTTGTCATTGAATTCAAATGTCTTTTGTTGAACAAACGGTTCCAATAATAGCGAGTCTTCCGCAGCAGATGAGGTCAACGAATCGTATTTATAATTATTTAAATCAATTCTTGGCATTGATTTTGTTTTACTAGTTTTGGTGACTATTTTGTTGATTAAAACTACAATCTCTTCATCACTAATGGATTGTTTGGCAAACTTTTTATAAAATTCTTTTAAACTAAATTCAGGTCCGAAACCATTTTGCAATTGAAATATAAAAGACTTAATATTTTCAATAAATAGCGAAAAATTGAATTTTTCATTAGAATTATTAAAATTATTTTCTAAAAAGTCTACAAAGAATTCAGAGATATTATCATCGCTTTGGACTAAACTTCTAATTTGTTTATCGAAATCTTCTTTCAAATTAATCGGAAACATATTTATTTCAATTCCGCGATTCCTCATCGCTCTGGAGAGCTCACCATTTGTCGGATCCATTGTCAGAATTAGCCGGAAGTCAGGGTGTGGTCTGATTGTTGTCAACTGGCCATCGATGGAACCCTTTTCACTGATAGTTAGCTCACCATTTGGCTCAAGTAAGCCATTGAGTCGATCCAGAACTGAAGCACTGCATAGGTTTGCGTTGTCTATCAAAAGCCATTCCCCGTCAATGAGGGCTCGGATTAGTACAGAGTCTCGCCATTCAAAAGAGCCGACAAATAAAACTTTGTTCTTATAATTGGATTTTAATAAATGGATTTCACGTCTTAATTGTGATGTTATGTCCACTTCTTTTGGATTCAATTCGGAAATTCTGTCCACCATTTGTGCCAAAAGACTTAGTTTTTCTAATGCGGACTCATTTGTCGATTCAATTAATGAATTCAATGTTTGAATTTTGAACCATAACTTCAGAACTGTTCTCATAATCTCTTTTTGATCAACAAATTGTTGAAATGTTTTCGAACAGAATCTGATAACAGATTCTTCAATATTATTCAAATGATGGGACAAATCCTTTTGTTCGAACCCTCCCAACAGATCCATTGTATCCATTTCGGAGTTGACCGCAAAGATACGAAGTTTATGGCCGACGATATCTGAGAGCAACTTAACGGCACTTGTCTTCCCGGCGCCGGACTCGCCGATCAATATAGACATCCAATTCATTTCAATGCATTTCATTAAACTCTCTAAACATTGTTTTTGGGATTTAAAGGCAATTAAATTTGTCGTTTCGTTGGCCAGAGTTCGGCGACGGTTTAAAAACGATTTTCCGATTTGCAGATAACTGTCAGTCACTTCAAAATCAATGTCTTCTGAATTCACGTCACTCTTAAAATATTTGTCACAAATCTCTTTCATTTTGATTCTGTCGTCAATTGTTCTCATTTTGTCAATGAATAACATTTTGACAAACTTTTCGGCTTTTATTTCACTAAAATCACTAATATTTTGAGTCATCACTTGACACCAACGGATCAGTTCTCTCAGATTGAATTCCCAGGGACTGCCCTTCTGTCCAAATCTCTTCTTTACAATAATCTCTTCAATCACTTCATTATTAAAGTCAATCATTTGTTGAATCACTGAATTCTCCACTTTTGGAAACATATTGGAGAGAATGAAAATATAGTCTTCGGGCGAAAGGTTCTCCATATAAACGGTAGTGAATCGGTTGAGGAAACTTCGGGGCAAACCTTTTCGGGCGCCTCCTTCCGAATGTGGGTTTTGAGTGACGAATATTCTGGTCATTGTTTTACTTATTTTAAAGCTTTTATTTAATTCCGGAATAAATATCTCACTTCTGTGATCGAGACATGCGTTCAAACCTTCGAGAACTGATTGATTCGCTAAATTGAGTTCATCCAATAGAATCCAAGTCCAGTCACTTTTGAGCGCCTGTAGGAGTGGCCCGTCTCTGAACGCGAACTTTCCCGCAGAATCTTCGCCTTCAATCGGCAAATCAGCGCCAAAGAGATCGCTTACATCTGTCTGTTCTGAAAGATTGATTCGAATGAGTCGATGACCAGAAGCTTTGGCTAAAGCTTGAACTAAAGTGGTTTTCCCGACGCCAGGCATTCCTTCAAGAAGTATAGGCTTTGGTAACTGAAGTGCTCTCAACACTCGTAAAGAATTCTTTTGAACGGTAGGGCTGTTCCACATATAAAAGTCGTTTATTGTTGGATCAGCTGTCGGTCCCTTCGGAATAACAAATGGTTTGATTGCAAAATATTTATTATTATCTAAAATGATATCAGAAGTGTCGACATCGGAGTTGATTCCAAACATAGAGTCAGACAATCGCTTGAGATATCTCTGGCACTCGTTTCGAATAGAATCAGTATTTTTGATAAACGTATTGAACGAAGAGTTGGCGCTTCCAATCGCATCGACAAACACAAGAAGCGCTCCATTGATAAAAAGGTCTCCGAATGACATTCTGATGGCACAGTTGGCTCGTGAGTTGGCATTCATGAACTCAATCCAACCCAATATATCCCTAACACTCAACACAATTCGCTTCGAATTATAAATATTTGAATTAAAAAACAAAAGAAATTCAGACATCGATTGGCAAACAATTTCTTTGAATGGAAACCATTGGTCTTCTAAGTTATGGCAAATAATATCTTTAATATCAGTAATGTCTTCATAGGGCGGACACCAGATCTCAGTGAAGCGATTCCTAAGTGCGGGCGAAAGTTCTCTTTTGCCGTAATCTCCTCCCGGATTCATAGTCGCCATATATCTAAACGATTCCTTCGCTTTGATTATAGGAATTGAGATCTCATTATCGAATGTATTATTATTCTCAGCGATCAGAAGAATTCTTTCCGATTCCAACACAGAATTCAGTCGTTCGAGGACTGAGTCGTCGGCCAAAGATATTTCGTCCACAAGGAAAAAATGGCCGAATTTCATGGCCTCTACGAGAGGACCGTCAACCCATTCGAACAATGATTTATTGCTTTCATCGTTGTTCTCACTATTAGTCTTCCGCACCGGTCGTAAACTTCCTAAAAAGTCTGCGCTTTCGGTATTCATATGACAATTGACTGAAAGAAGTTCTCTATTATTGATGGCAGCGAACAGTTGACAAATAGATGTCTTTCCACAACCAGTTTCGCCGACCAACAGAATGGGTTCGTTGTATTTGATGGCTTCAGACACCAGAGTTCCCAAACGTTTAAATGATTTATTCCACACAATGTGTTGAAACTCTTTCGGAACTAGTCCCTCAAAATCGTTCAGAAATGAAGAGCCGCTGAAAATTGAGTTAATGTCGAGTTTACGTTTAAATCTCTTTTCCAGAACTGATAAAATGAGTTCTGTTTCTTCTGGTCTTCTGACCCGACCGGCCAGTAGTTTATAGCCATCATTGGCCAGATGTAAGTCCCAGTCGTAAAACTGTATTTCATTGCTCTGTTGTTTCGAAAATTTATTATATCTTTCGCCCCAACGGAACAAATCTCTTAATGTAATGAAACCGTGTTTTCCGGCGAAGACACCACTCTCTCGACGCCTGACCTGCAAATCGAGCAAAACTCCAACCATTCGTTTGGCGTAAGACATGGGAAGAGTACACCTCTGATGTAGAATAACCTCAAGTTCTTCACTGGGAATGCTATCGAAATGAAGTTCAACAAAACGGTTACGGAATGCGCGCGACAAAACTTTTCGGCCGCCATAATGACCGGCGGGATTCTGTGTGGCCAACAATAGGAATCTCGGGTCAGCTTTAATCAGTTGTTGAGTCTCAGGAATATAAAGCTCTCGGTTGTCGTCTAAGACTCTGTTGAGGGCTTCGAGTACTTCAGTGGGCGCTAAGTTCAGTTCATCCAATATAATCCAATAGCCGTTTCTCATGGCTTCGGCCAAAACGCCTTCTTTAAAGACCAACTTTCCGTTGGTATTCGAACAATAACTGCCGACATATTCCTGAAGGTCTGTGTGTTCGTGATTATTGACGCGAACGCATACATTGCCGGTGACGGCGGCCAACCATTCAATTAAACTGGTCTTTCCAACTGATGTCTCGCCTTCTAATAGAACGGGAAATGTCTTTCCAATGGATACTATTCTGCAAATATCTTTCAGATTCTTCTTAACGGTTTCGGTTAAAATATATGATTCATTAGTTTTCGGTTCTTTGCTTCCCTTTAATATATAGAAGCCTTCAATGCATTCATATTTTTCGGGTGTTTTCGGCGCTTCTATTTTGGCCCTCAATAGACTCAATGAATCTTTTGGACCAAATAATGACTTAATTATATTGGTTTCGACTTTCATTCGCGATATTTTGTCCAAACGGGTCAGAAATGACAAACAAAAGGACTCATAAAGTGATCGCAAGACTATTCCGCACGGGTTAGTGGCCGCGACACTCAATGCTCGGCAAAGGGTTCTGCAAATTATGACATCAATTCATATATAGTTTAGATTAAAGGAAGAAAATATGCGCAAAATTTTTAGCTTTTTTAAAACAAAATAAATCTTAAAGACGATTATTGTCTGCATTTAATCGGCGGTTAATTTAATAAAATAAGTAAAACAAAGACAAACCTCAAGCTATATATCGGTCGCATTCCGTTGGTGTCCGTCAACACTGTCTTGGAATCCAATTTGATTTGCAAATAGAAGTTAACAATAGATTCAATTAAATTCGGAGAAATATATTTTCCAATATAGGAATGAATCAAAATTCTGAGATCAGACTTGTCTTCTAATTCATCGACAAAGAACTCAGTGAAACGGTTTCGAATACCCAGCGGTAACTCCTTTTTGCCGACATCTGTAGCCGGATTCATACACGCAAAGAGACGGAACTCTGCATTGCGTTCCACTGGCAGACCGTCCGCTTTGTCCAGAAGTATAACAGAGCCGTCATCTGAGTCGAGGACAGCTGACAAACACTGCAAAGTCTCCGATTCGGCCAAATTTATTTCGTCCAATAATATCCATTCCCCGCTTCGCATAGCTTTTACAAGACTTCCTTCAATGAAACTAAAGGCCAGACATTCCTTTTGATCCAATTTATAAGATTGCAAACGACTCATCCGATCGCCCAATGCTTTCCATTCGCCTCTCAAAACTTGATTGTCTTTAGTTTTGATTAAAGCGCTTTCAATCACCCGAACCATTATCACAAATAATGTCTTCCAGTCTTGAGATCTAAACTTTTGAGCAAATTTTGAGAGAAAGGAGGCGTTCTTTTCCACTTCGAAAGTCTTTGAAAACAAATCCAAATATTTATCTCTAATCGGTTCCATTAAAACACTCATTTCGATGGGTTTATAACCGCCCAACAGATCTGAGCTATCGCTCTGTTGGTTCATATTAATGACAGTCAAACACTTATCCAAACGATTGGCCAAATATTGAACACAAGATGTCTTTCCTGTTCCCGTTTCGCCGCAGAGCAGAACCGGCTCTTTATTATCAACGGAAACAGAAATTCTTTCCAATAGTGACAGCGATTGTTGTGTTAAAGCAAATGAATGAAAATGTTTTCGGTTTTCTACTAAACTATCGGAGCGTTCATTCAGTTTAACAGTAATTCTTCCGATTTTAAACAGCTTTTCATTTAATAGAAATTCTGGTTTTCGTTTAGCGCAAAGATATTCACTTTCACTGCCAGTTATGTTCAGATGACTACCAATTAGTTCTGCTTTTGATATACGAAGAGTTTGATTGGAAATGGATTGAAGGAAACAGTCATTTGCGTCCATAAATACAGAAAATGCCGATTCGTCTGAATTTAGTTTAAAATTCTTAGTAATTCTTTGACACCATTTCATTAGATCTCTTAGTGATATCTGTCTCTTAAGGCCAACATTTTCTGAGCTCTCATTTTGAAGCAAATAATAAATGTCTAAAATCTTATCTTTGATTTGATTCAAATTTTTCCATTTCGTTGATATTATGGTTGAAAGCTCTTCGCGGGTCAGCAATTCGAGTGATATTTTATAACACAATTTGTTTATACAATTGTAATGATTTGATGACTTGATTGCAAACTCCGAATGCTTTGAATCACTGTTTTGGCCGCCAGTCAGCCGTCGGGTGAAAAATATTCGAAAATCGTTGTGAACTCTATTTAATTGATTTTCACATCCGGGCAAAGAAGACAATGATTTCGCCTCTAATACAGAGGACAACATAGATATGACATCGGATGGCGCGCAGTCTATGTCTTCCAACAGAAGCCAAAACCCGTATTTCATTGATTGTGTCAAAGGACCGGATTTCCAAATAAACTCTCCCGGGATGTCAGTGCAGATGTGAGACCCGATCAGAATTTTGGCGTCGATCTGGTCTCCCATTTGGACTTTCATTAGTTGTGGGGCTCTATGTCTTCCGGTCAGAGATGCCATGTATTCAACTAACAATGTCTTTCCCGAACCAACCGGACCTTCAATGAGAACAGGTTTCCCATAAGAAAGGGCTAAAGCAATGGACCGAACATTTGATTGAGTGGTCGGAACCAAAACTATTTTAATTTCCTTAAACCCATTATTTCCATCAATTATTTCAGAGTTTTTAAATCTTTTAATTAAGACGCCGTCGAAGGACACCAAATGATCGCTAAAGTCATTGTCACCAAAACATTGGTCACACGTATTGGGAATCTTATCGTCATTTTGTTTATAATGCAAAGAATCACTTATTCGAGTCGTCGGTATTCGGGAAGAAAAAAGTGATAAATATTTGACCCGAAGTCGAGTCAGTTCTTCGGCACTGAATTGTTGTTTGAAAAGAGTGTCGAAATGATTGTCAGTTAAAGAAAAGAGAATTAAATAGCATTTGATTGCAATATATCTGTTGCCAGGATTCGGATCCGATATGTATTGCAAAATAAAAGTCCAGTCAATGGCGTCCCGAAACCAAATCGGATTCAAAATCAAATAATTCAACGAAGAAATCAAAATATTTAGAACTGATTTTTCATCACTAGTTGTCTCTAAAAGACTTATTGGACTGAATATCGATGTCTGGAAGCACTCATAAGCGAAGTCATTGGCGCAGAGATAGTGACCGATCAGATCACTGATGGCAACGAATAGTTGTTCTCTTTTTTCTGTTTTATTCCTCAATCTAATGAATAAATCACTTAAAATGGGAGCAAATAATTGGGCCGTTTGTGGCCGAAGGTCTTCATTAAGAAGCGCTTCAGACAACAGATCCAAAATCAATTGCCGGCACTTTTCGGACCAACTTTTTTGTTGTAAATATGGTCTCAATTTAGACACTAATTCACTGTTTGGATGGCATTCACACAAACACTTTAGTGGAGAAAATGCACTAAATTTTCCCATTTTATGGCAAATATTAATTTAATTGAATGGAAATCAAAATTAATTAACACTAAACACAAAAATCACTTTTCAATCACTTATTTTCCGATCAAAACAAATCACAAAACCGGCAAAAAATCTCACATTTTTAACCAAAAAAGAAATTATAATTAAATAAAATCACAAAATCACTAATAAATAGGAATTAATAATAAATTAAATTTAATTGAATTACAAAAATCCTATTCATATTCAAGAAATGCTTTAAAAAATTAAATGTATTTTCAAAACACATGTTAATTAAAGCACGTGTTGTCTGGCATTACGTCTATCGCTCCGCCCATCAGATGTCTCAACCAATTGACGTAATGTTGAATCAGAAGTGAATTCTTTGCAACAAATTGTTGTGAAAACCCCTAAACAACACACAAATGAAGTGATATTTTTTGGGAGAGACTGTCAACAATCGGTTTAATAAAACTGTTATAAATTACGTCCAAAACAAGTCCTATAATCCCACCCCTAATCCACTAATCAATAGGGGATTCACATTAAAACTAATGCTATTCTATGGTCACCCCTAACACTACCCCTCCATCTCTAAAATGGATGTAATTATTGTAGAAAAATGTGAAAACTATAGCCAATTATAAAATACACTGAATTTTATCGTTGTTTGGTTTGGTTTGGTTTCACTCTTTAAGCAAACATTCATTTAATTTAATTGTATTTAAGTTTTTATTTAATTTATTTCTCTTATTATTTATAATTTTAATTATAAATACAATAAAAGAGATTTAAAAATAAATAATAAGTTTAGTAAAAATGAATGAAAAGTGAATTTAATAGGAATTTAATTGCAATTAAAAGTGAAAAATAGAAAAATTATTTTTGAATAAAATGTTTTTAAAGTTTTGATAAATAATCGGTAATTAAAGTGAGAATTAATTAAATAATTTCATGAAATGCCGATTCGAAGGGATTCTAAAGAAATCAATGGCTTTAATGACTCGATTGTCCGAAGAAATAGCAGTGAATTGTTGGCCACAAACTCGACGCAGACATCACTGCGTCCGACAAATACCGATCCAAATGAAGACCAAAGATGTGAAGACGAGATAACAGAGAACTGTGCTCTCAATCGGACGTACAGTCGGTCTCTTAGCCGCCAGAAGTCTCACGGAATGGGCGGTCCGTCCCGACCCTCACTTATCACTCATCACATGATGTTTGCGATGGACGGCGACAACGATAGAGTGGACGCATTGCCCGAACACATGACGTTCACTGTATTGGACGCGTTGGCAATACTCTTCTCAATCGGCAGCTTTCTCTTTGATATCGGAACAGACATAGCGGTCGCGGCCTTTCATTTTATAAATCGGGACTTTTGGTACGATATTATCATTTGAATGATTTGAATGACTTTTCACTACAATATTTATTGAATATCAGGTATTTTGGTCTAACGCTGGCGTTTGTAATGTTACCGACACTTGTAATGACCGGTATATCAATGCGTTGGTATGTCTTAGACTCGCGCGAAGAGGGGTCGCCAACCATTACTAAATGTCAATGGATTATGAGAATCATATTCTTATTGCTTCAATTGGGGCCAATCCTCAGATACTTTGATTCACTTATGTATGGACTCAAATTCAGACAACACTCCAACTCACGTGAGGCCCAGAAAAGGTATTTCCAATATATGGTATACGAGGACACAGACGCCACAATGTTGAGGCTCTTCGAGTGCTTTATGGAAGCGGCCCCTCAACTGGTGCTTCAAATTTATATATTGACAAAGAGTACTAACCATTATAACGACGATAACTGGACAGGTATGTCAAGTGCACTGTTGACTGTGATCTGAATTTAATTGTTTGACAATTTATTGACAGTTGTGGCGCAAGTGGTGGCTGTGTTTGCATCCCTTGTGTCTCTTTCGTGGTCTTTGGTCTCATATCATCGGGCATTGCGTCTGTCATTGCCAGACAAGGCTAACATGACTTGGGCTGTGAGTCCAACCCATTAATTGTTTGACAATTCTTACAAATTGTTTCTCTTATTAGGGAATTATATTTCAATTTATTTGGCGTTTCTTTTTAATCGCGTCGCGAGTGTTAGCTCTGGCGCTGTTCGCCAGTGAATTCCGATTCTATATAAGCATTGTTTGTTGTATTCATTGGTTAATAATGTTTTGTTGGATCGTTTCGATGCGAACCAACTTTTGTGATAACCGTATTGAAGAGCTCGGATATAACGCCGTTTTGGCCGTTATGTTCATATTTTGTTACTTCAATCCAGTGGACAGTCCGACCCGAAAAAGATATACTATTTATTACATATTTATGTTTTGCGAAAACATTACTTTAATGACACTTTGGTTCACATTCTGTGAGGAACACAAATGGTATCGAATGATAGCTATGTTTGGATACTTCGCCAGCTTTTTGGTCGGACTCTTCTTTATGGTAACCAACCATTCAATGAATGATTGCTTTAATGAATGAATGATTGATTGAATAATTGTTAATCACAGGCAATATATTATATGTTTTTCCATCCGAGCGGTAATATAAACATCTGTTGCGGAGATGGCATTGAAATAAGTGGTGACGAGAACTCACGAAAACAGTCAGAATTGAAGCATAAGTTGACGACAACTAACGGTTTGTGGACTACAACTCAGGGAAGACTTTTGCATCCAAGACCTGCTATTCCGACCTCTATTTCAGATCCAAAAGCCACTCATTTGACAACTAATCGAATTAAAGACAAGTCTGTGAATCAACACTCAAAGGGATCCGTTGTATAGCAGTAAACGGTTATGAATAGTATCGCCGAATCTCTAAGCCTTAGAGAAATGATAGGTTTGACTGACAACTGGTTTAGGACTTAATCTAAATTATGACTCAATTTATCAATTCTTTTAACAAATCATTTATAATTTCATTGACTTTTTCTTCATTTTATTTGTTATTTAAATGCTTTTAGTTTCTAATAATTTAATATAATTTATAGTATTTTTTTGACGAATTGTTTTTTGACAAAATATTTACAAATGGAGTGCAACTCAATTGCTATTAATTTATCCATTAATTTGTTGGGCATTTCTCACAAGAATTGTCTATTCATTTGAAGAATTACTATAATTTTGACAATAATTTTATAGTACTTTTGTGCCAATAATTGCACACAATTTTGACAATAGTTTTCGTGAAATTTATTTATCATTAAAATTAATAACTTATTACTAGTCATTGAGTCAACTATTCCTTAAATTTTGTGATATCTCTTAAAACCTCTGATAACTCTTTGGTTCAGAAGAACTTATTTTTAATCTGATTTTTAATGCTATTTAAGGGCTTCTCAATACTGTAGAAACGAATTTCCAATAATATAAACCAAAACTAAGAGTTTAAATAAAAACCAATGAATCGATTGTACTCTTCAGCACATCTCTTGTTATACCAAATATAGATTATTATAACCATTGATAGCCACTCCTAATTATGTCACTAATTATCTTACAATAAGACTAGAGTTGTCTTTAGAGTCAACTCTTTGTGAAAACTCTGCAAAACCTACTTATGATAACTGAGCCGCACATCCATTCATTTATTTTTAAAATATTTGCAAAAACTTTTGTAAATTATTTTATTTAATTTCTTTTCCAGACAATTGTATATTTGTGTCAAAGATTTATAAATAAAATGAATTTATAATTGATTTATAAAACAGAAATGAATTTATATTTTGTTAATATTGTCTATAATTGGATCTATTGTTTTGG
>JAQIYF010000022.1:0-19184 GCA_034700865.1 Oribatida sp. Gr-Ori-00025
TATTATCGATTAATAATTATATTAAATATTTATTAACGACTAAACGCCTAAATATTAATACAATTATAAATTCAATTATTCGAGATTTGAATGAAACCTATTTAGAGATCTATGAATATAACGGTAATTATTGGTCAAAATTCTTGACTATTATTTGGATTAATATTTCGGTAATTATTTCATGTCTTTTATTTGTATTTTTATTTATAAGAAATTCTATTATTTTTGAAATTGGATTACTTTTTGGGTTTACATTCATTATATTAATCCCAATATTAATAATCCGTATTTCATTTAACAGTAATGATAATTTAAAATTAGATTTTTTTATGATTACTCCAATGTTTAACAGGGATCTTTTTATACAGTTCTAATGTAGCTTTAACATTGTTAACAGGATTTTTAATGTCTTTGTTTAATACATATTTATATACCCAGCTAATTTTGACTGGATAATTTTTTGTTCTGTTTGGATATCTCACAAAGTACGTCTGAATATTCCGGTACCTTATTTTAAATTTTAATAATTTGATAATTATGTCGGAATTAATTACTACATTTTTGTTATTTAAAATATTCTTTAAGGTAACCTGACCACTTTTTGATGACGTTAGATATTTTGATCTAGATTCAAATTCTTCTTTTGTAAAGCCCATGTATTTTTCATTAAATTGAATTGAAAAGGTGTGTGGCCTCCAAAAACTATGATATACAATTTGCACCAGGCTACTCTTTTCACATGCTAGGGTTATTCTTATTGGCAATATTTCATTTGAAATTATGCTTTTCGCTGTTTTTATATCTATAGATATGATTTTATTTTTACATGATTCAATTGTTTCAGAATTTATATAATTGTAGTCTTTTAAAATATTTGGATGGTTTGAGCACGGTAATTGTGAAAATCCCACCCTTGCAATGTAAGGCTGACCCGGGTTCAGGCCGAATGACCATCCCCCGGGTCACCTACGAGTGACACTTACCCTGGTCCTTTCCTGGCCTGGGGTTCTCTTCGGTAAGGTATATAAAATTTTATAGAATAATGTAGAATAAAGTAGACAATGGATAGAGTGCTTAAAACTATTTATTTAATAACAATCCGGAAGAAGTATACAGAATAATAATCAAACCTCTACTGAACTCCTTATTCTTAAATTCAATACATTTTAATAGTCTTAACATTTCTGTCTGAGAGCTGCCCCACCATATATGGTAATGAGCAAACCCTTTCATTTCTTAGTTCTAATAATAATTAATAAAACAAATAAAATAATGCTAATTTAAATATATTTTAGTTATACTTTAAGTGCCAAAAGTGGTGGTGCCTTACATTCTCGTCCATCCGACAACCATGGCTTCCACGACATGAGGCAGGTTCGTCAATTCGTTATTGTATTTTGTTAGTTAACTTCCGTTTAAGTCAGCAATTAGTTGGAAACGACCACTGATTCATCAATTTAGGTTTCAAATCAGGAGCTCATGGTCATGACCACTCAATCGGAGAGTCAAACAGCTAAATAAAACAAATTAAAAGTTAATTAAATCAATTTCTGTTAGTGCTTTTGAATCGTCCGCATCCGATTCGGAATTCCCTTTAGTTTCTGTTTCTTCACTAGTGTTATCCAATTGAATTCCCAGAATTTCAATTTTATTATTTCTAAATTCATTTGATAGTGTTGCAACAACCTCATCACGAGGTCCACTATCTATATCTTCTTCTCGAGGTACTTCGGTCGGTAACGTTAAAACAATTTCTTTCTGAAATCCGTTATCGCCGGTATTTGTTTCCGCGGGAAATAAAGTTGATAAAGTTACACCAATCTCGTCTTGAGATCCCTTATCAGTATTCAATGATTCAATTTCGGTGTCTGAGTATTCAGGAGAATCGCTCTCTTCTTGGTTTCTCAAATACCATTTTTTTAAACGGTCGACCGGGGCTTTTTGTTCCTCACCTGTGTCCATGTTTTTAATTAGATATAAATTATCCGGAATTTTGTATTTCTTTATTATCTTATATGGACCGGTGTATTTACACATCAATTTTTCATTTAATCCGACTTTTCGTATTTTCTTATACAGTCCAACTAAGTCATTGTTTTTAAATATTACTTCTCGATGTTTTTCGAGGAGGACATCCGAAGACAGAAATAACATTTATTATGAATGAGTTTATAATTTCCTCTGAAGTGATTTCATATAAGCTATCGACTATCGTATAACGTGAAAAATAATCAACAATACATAGAATATATCGCTTTCCATTCTTTGTTTTTGGAAATGGGCCCAACAGGTCCATCCCTATTAGGTCAAAGGCTTTAGTTGTAGGAATTGGTTGGAGTAACCCTTTTGGTTTTCCAACATCACGTTTTCTGTACTGACAGCATGTACAAGACATAACAAATTTTCTGATGCTTTTATCTCTTTTCGGCCAGTAAAATCTATCTCTTACTTTAGCTGCTGTTTTAAAGAAGCCGAAGTGACCACCTGTTAGACTTCCATGTATTTCCTGGAGTATAGTTTGACGCAAATCCTTTGGGACACAAAGTAATAATTTTTCTTCTCCAAAATCATCAAAGGTTTTACGATATAATAAGCCGTTATTTAAAGTGTAATTTGATTTAGCAATTGAATTATTATTGTTAATTGCTTTAATAATGTTTGACGCCCAGGGGTCTTTTTCTTGAGATAAACTCATGTTAATGTCGGTGATTTGCATGACCTTTATTACATTTTTATTATTATCTTCAACTTCCATATATAATTGAGAATCGTTTTTTGATATATAGAATTTTGGTTTCCATTCCAGGGCTAATTCTTCAATTATTAATGAATAATTTTCTTTAATAGAATGATTTTCTAATAATTGGCATTTTGATAAACAATTTTGGTCTAATTTTGAGCATTTATTTATGTAAACCATTGATTTGTATACAGGTATGTACTCTATGTCTTCGTCATCAGTTATGTTAGTGTCAAATGGGTTTCTTGAAAGTGCGTCGCAATTTGTGTGCATTTTTCCATTTTTATATTCAATTTTAAAATCAAATTCTTGTAGACGTAAAGCATATCTGGCTAGTCTGCCTGAAACGTCTTTTATTTTCATTAACCAGCACAAAGCATGATGATCTGAACGAATTATAAATTGTTCTCCAACTAGGAAGTGTCTTAATTTGATAACTGCTGTGACTATAGCGAGTGCCTCTTTATCTGAGACACAATACTTGATTTGTGTTGGATTAAAAGTTTTCGAACCATAGACGAGGACACGCTCTTTACCTTCTTGGACTTGATGTAGAACCCATCCGCAACAAAAATTACTGGCGTCTGTATATAATATCATTTTTCCCCCAGTGATATAATGTGATAAAATTGGTTTTTCTATTAATCTCTGTTTCAATAATTGGAAGGCTTTCTCACATTCTTGACTCCATTCTATTTTGTTATTGACATCGACGGAATCTTTTTTTAGTAGTGTTGTGAGTGGTTTTGCTAACTTTGCATAGTTTTTAATTAGAGATCTATAATATCCGGTTAAACCCAGAAAACCTCTAATGTTCTTCTGTGTTGTAGGCGTCGGAAACTTTTCGACGGCCATTATTTTATCTGGGTCAGGCGATAGGCCTTCAGGAGTAATAATAAAGCCAAGAAACTTGGTTTCTTTACTGACAATGGAACACTTTTTTGCCTGTAGTTTCAAATTGTATTCTTCAAGCCTTTTAAAAACTTTTTCGATGTGAGATAAATGGTCATCTATTGTCTTCGAGTATATTATAATGTCATCTAGATATACCATACAAAATACGTGAATATATCCGCTTAGGACTGTCTGCATGAGTCTCTGGAATATTGAAGGGGCGTTACGAAGTCCGAACGGGAGAACATTGAATTCAAATAGTCCTTCGCAGCAGACAAACGCTGTATACTTTTTGTAATCTTCATGTATCTTTACTTGCCAATAACCAGAGAATAAATCAAATGTAGATATGTATTTACATGCCTGTAAATTGTGAATGACGTCATCGATGACCGGCAAAGGGTAAACATCAGGTATGGTTACTGCATTTAATGGTCGGAAATCAACACAAAATCTTGTTGATCCGTCTTTCTTCTTAACAAGGACCACGGGCATGGAGTATGGTGACTTTGAAGGCCTAATTACATTTTTAGCCAACATTTCTTCAATCTGTTCTTTGATAATCTCTTTTTCTTTAGCAGATGTTCTGTATGGTGGCTTATTAATGGGTTTATAGTCGGTTAATTCAAGTTTATATTCTATTCCATTAGCTGTCGTCAAATCATATATGGATTTCGCAAATAAATGATCAAAATCTAATAACAAACTTAATAATTGTTTTCGCTCGTCTTCGTCATCAGAACCTATAATTGTATCGTAATTGAATGTATTTTCTTCTTCATCCGGTTCTTCGAATTTTAATTCAGTTCTGAGAACAGGAAGTGGTATATTAAGAATTTTTCTCCTTGTCCTGGATTCAGGTATTTCGTCCATTAATTGAATGATGAGATCTAAGTTGTAATTTTTATCAAATTTGTTAACAGGATCGGAACTTATTATCTCATTTATTTCGTTTGGTTTTGTAGGTAAAATCTGTTTTTCGTACACGCCAGGACACTGGGATTCATTGATAACTAATCCACTTTCATTATTGAAATTAATATTTGAAATATTTGACGAAATATAGTCGAGACCAAATAAAATGTCCACATCCATGTTGAATGTGATTAGGAAAGTGAAAGTGTATTCTACTTCACTTCCATGACATAAGACTTTAAATGATAGATTAACACACTCTCTTATTAGAGAGCTTTGTCCATTAAGCAGACGTGTCGTATAAATTATTGGGGTTGGTATTCGTTTTAATTTTAATAATTCGACGATTGATTCATTAATAAATGATTTGCTACTACCTGTATCAATTAGCGCTCTTATAGCAAAATTTTCTATAAATACTATTAAAATTAATTGTTTGAATTCTTCACTCGTATTGACTTGATGGGTTGAGAGGGGAGTAGACTTTACTTTCCACTCCCCATTGGGTAGTTTCCCTGGTTTGGATTTTGTTTAGGTGGGGTCTTAGCCCCTGCATTACAGTTCCTAGCAAAATGTCCAAACTTTCCGCATTTGAAACATTTTACCTGCCCCTGAACGTTGCGTTCGATATTCGTATTATCCTGGTAATTAGATCTGCCCTCTAAAGCGAGCGGTTGATTGGATTGACTCGGTTGAATTGCCTCTCTTTGCGGTTGTTGCCAATTTTGGTCTCTTTGAGGCCAACTTTGGTTTCTTTGAGGCCAATTTGGTTCATTTCTATTATAGTTATTATAACGATTAAATGGTTGTTGAAATCGTTGCCCGAATGTGTTGCCTTGATTGCGATTTTCATTGAATTTTACATTGTTCAGTGAACGTTTTAATTCTTTTATTTGGTTAGCCATAAACTTCATCTGATCGTTGGAACGATTCTGTTTGTAATCATAATTTTGTCTCGAAGTTGAAGGTTGGTCGAACTCAACTTTCTTTCCATATTTCTTGTTTTGTATTTGATGATCCCTTTCTTCGATGGATAATACGAGCTGTTCAATGGGAACCGCTCTATAGATCAGTTCGTCGACAGTCATTATTGGCTCATCAATACTACTTATCATTATTCGTTCGTAGATTTCATTTTTCAGGCCGGGAACAATTTGTGACACCACAAACTTCTCGGGTAGTTTGTCTGGTATTTCGGAAAGTAAGCTCTCCTTTACCGTGATGTAATCGATAACACTTTGATTAGGCTTTTGTCTGATTTGGAAAATTGACTCCACATTAATTAATGATTCGTTAGATGTCTTCCTTCTGAGAAATACTTCTTTAGCAGTTGGCCAATCGGTAATCGCTTTGTTCCTCATGAGTCTTAAGTAATAAGACAGATGTTCAGTGTTTTCAAATGACTGAATTAGTCTTTTGAACTTCGTTTCTTCGCCCCAATTATTAGCGTTGGATATGAACTCATAGAGTTCCAGCCATTTCCTGATGTCTTTGATGTCGTATTTAGGAACTTGAATAATATTACCCTGTGGTGGGTAGATGTAGGTCTTAGGCCTAACCGATTCTGGCGGCGCTGTTGGTTTTGCCGGTGAGTAGTACAGGTCATCGATTTCACTGTCGATTGCTGTCATTCTTTCTGGTGTTTGAACTCTTGTTTTATTAAATTCAAAAGGATTGGTGTCTTCTCTTCTTGGTATGAATGGTTCAGGAGAAGTGGGAGTGGACTTTAAAAGAAATTTTCCCACCTCCTTGTCAATTAGTTGTTCGTCGATTTTTGTAGTGTTAGGTAATGTCACTGTTCATAAATTCTCTGTTGAGATGCCAAAACGATTCATTTTTCTAATTATTTTAATAGTAATTGTTAAGTTTAGAAATTTTTAATTAATGTTATTTATTTTAGTATTATTATTGTATTATTTTCTAGTACATTCTACTCTAATATTCTAATAGTTGTGTATTTATTTTGCTCTGATTATTGATGCTATGGCTATATTTAAAATACCAGGGTATTTAATAGCCGTAGGTATCTCATATGTCCATTGGATGTGTTTCAAAGGTAGCTCTAGTTTGAGATTCTTTTCATAAATTCTAACACCGTTTTTATTGACGCCATAGATCTGAACCAGATCGCCTAAAACTATTTCAGTTTTAGTTAATTTCCACATGTTAAGAATATTCATCACTTTAATATCCACAACTCCTGGATTAACATCTTTCAGAGGGACTTCAATAATAATTGTTTCAAAATTAATTTGTTTTAAGTAATGAATTGAATTGTGTAGGTTTAGAATAAGCGTGAAATCAGAGGACTTTCCGTGAATTTGTGCCACACCGTAGTATGTATTCACAATTTTACTTCTAAAATAGGAGCACTTAAGACATAGGATAAACATAGCGAGGAAGAGTATTACTAATATAAAATTAGCAGTCGATTCTTCTGGGTTGAATAAATAACATCAATGAAATCCGGATACGCCGCAACTCTATTCGGTTGAATTATCACCACTGTACCCACAAACAGTCCAAAAAATCTCGTATATGTTAAAATTCCAAAGATAACAACTAGTGTTGTTAATATGCGCAGTGCATCGCCGATCATTGAAATGTAAGTCCAAAACGTGAACCGTTTCTTAGAGTAGTGATATTGTCCATCAATAGAATGTACCATAGAAGCCAATTCATTTTGTGATTTATATAAATATGTTGAAATTGCGGTTAATTTTGAATTATCGTATTCAAAGTTGAGAGAGTACTCTTTCGGGTCGAACGGTCGTAAATATTGGGTTTGGTTTTCATTTAATATCTTATCGAAGCCTAATAAAATCTGTTTTTTGTTTATGTCATCTTTTATTTCTTCCAGAAATGTTGAGTGAAATGATTCGTGTGTGTGATTACTTTCACTTTCCATCACCCCTTCAAACGGCCCCATTAATGTCATATTAATTCTCGGTAGATAAACTTCACAAAAACTCCCGATTTCTATAATGGTGGCAAACAATTCGGTTTGAATTTCTTTACTCGATTTTCCTCGACAGTGTAAAAAATAATTGGGTATAACTTGCTGATGAATTACATATTGATAATTATTTATTTTAATCGGTTGATATTCAGATAACCCGCAGATTGTTTGAATTTACATGTTTTTAAAATTTCTGTATCGTTCCAGTTCAATTGGCTCAAGGTGCAGGTGGAAGGCATTGTCAATGCATTGGTTTGGAAGGTAAAGCAGAGTTCTTTGTTTCCGGTCGCACGGCAGACAAAATCATCTTTCTTTGCCTCTCTATAAACACTGTTCTCATGAATAAGCCAAGTGTTAGAACTATCAAAAGACATTAGTTCTTCACTATTATTTCCTGTATTAAAAACACTACAGAAATGTCCCACACAAGGAAAGCCTTTAGGCCTGACTGCATATAATATAAAATGGTTTGGTGTATTGACCTTTTTAAGTGGTATTTGAATTTTCAACCATAAATGACGTCTGTCATTATCAAGTCGATAATTTATTAATGGGAGTAAATAATATAAATGGTACTCTTCAAAGCTTATTGCCAAATCGTAATTATATTCAACCTTCATTTGTACTGTTTGTAAGATAACTTTTAAGTCTTTCCAGGCAATTAGACTATGAGGTAATATTGATTTACGGAGGTCGGAAAATATAGTTTCCCAAAGGGAAATTAGGTCTAGTATCAATGTAGTTGATTGCTGAAGCATAGAAATTTTCGTCATTTTAAACAAGGTATTGAATGTAAGTAAACTCAGTAATAATTGATCTCGAGAAACCTTGTCAATTTGTTTTCCCAATACAAAAGCCAAATTGTTAATTTGTGTTTCAGTAGTTGTCTTAAGTAGATCAATTTTCTCATTTAGTAATCGATTAGATTCCCCTTGGGCATGTGTTAACCCAATTAGTTTATCTTTCAATATAAGTGTATTAAATTTGTCCAAATCTACTTGTTTTGTAAGTTGATCTAAGCGGCTACCAAGTTCATCAATTTGACTATCCTTGGATAATAACCACCCGCCTAGAAAGCTGCTGCCGAGGGCCACAAGGGATACCCCAGCTATTATTCCTAAAGTAATTAATTCCCTTTGATTTCTAATCAATTGTCGGTCTTTGAATGCTTGAATGGCTAATCTTGAGGTTTCTGTCGTAGATGAATAAATTGTTTGTAAATCATGTTCTAATTCTAGGCACGTTTCGTTTAATAGCTTGGATAAATGTACGGTCTGACCTTGGAACATGTCACGGGTTACGTTGTCGTTAATCAGAGCCATAAAATCTAAGCAATCTAATTTATTTACTTTTTCGGATAAATTTTCTTCAAATATTGGCAATTTTATTATTACAAAATGATTCCAGACTTCGTCAAAAATATAGGACTCTCCAAAGGGGGTTATGTCTAGGCCATATTGTGCCGCTTTGGTTAAAAATTCATTATTTAATAACGTTGTTTTTGGTTCACTTTTTGTTAATATGTCTTTGGGCGACTCACTAATTGTTTCAATAATATTTTCAACAGAAGTTTGAGTAGTTGTGACAGTCGATTCATTACGCCTTATCTCAATTTGTTCTTTTATTTGTAAGTACTGCGGGGATGGGGTGGTTGTAGTCGGTTTTTCTAATGCAGCTAGTTTATTTGAAATGTCTAGCAACATTTTCTCCAAATTTTTTTCAACCGAAATAACTGTTGTAGGTGGGTTCGTTACGCCAACATCAGGTGAGTGATCACTATCCATCATATGAGGCTTTGGAGACTTTTTTTCTCTAATCTTTGTTTCTTTCCAGCTTTGAACAAATTTTTCAGTAATTGTTTTATTTTCAATTGTATTGTTAAGATGTATATCAGAGGTATTTAGAGTATAATTTCTAGGTGTAGATGTAAATGTAATGCTTTCATTAAAATATTCATAGTAATCTAGTGATTGGTTAGGAATGTGAGTGGTATTTGTATTTATAGAAATGTTTTGATTTAAAGGTTTGTAAACAGTCGAATAATCGGTTTGATCGACAGTTATTGTGCTATTCGAAATTTCATTATAACTAGAAGTTATATTAGAATATACATCCGTATAATGATCAGAATTTGTCGGTATTTTAGGATCATTAGGTTGAGTGAATATTTGTCTAATCGGATTAAGATATTTTATTATAAGCCTGTATCCGTCTTTAATCACCTTTGTTGTTTGGTCTAATATAGTTGTGATTTCGTGTTTTATTTGATGCTCGTGATAATTTTCATTTAAATCCTTAATTATTTTCATGCTGAAATTTTGTAACTCATTGTTTGCTAATAGTTTATCTATTAATTCTGACCCGAGGTTGTGTGATAGATTTGATTTAAAGTAACTCTTATACTGAATAATATGGTTATGGTATACAAGGTAATTGTGCAAGACATTCTCGCGACAAAAGACACTATAGGTTCGCTTGATGCGATTGAAAGAATAGATGGCGTATTTCTCTCGTTCCCTTATGTCAAATGGAATTTTCGGGGTCATTTGATAGTTATAAATATCTTGTAATGTTACGGTGTAGGTATTACTTGACCCTGTTTCACCACAGCCTAATATAGCTACTAGGTCAAATACATGAAAACGGTACAAGGTTTGAAAACATTCGGGCCTTTCGTCAAAGGTTATTACTTCTAGTAAGAGTTCAGTATTATCTCGGTTTAGGTTTTCAAAATAGGTGCTTAGATTTCCAGTCTCAATTACATTTGGACAATAGTTGTGAAGATTTATTACATCATTAATCCAATTTTCACGAGATATTATGAAGTTGTTTGGGATTCCATAGTTTTCCCAAAACTCGTCTTTAGAAAACACGACGTGAGAATAGACAAGGACAATTAAAAATATGTATTTCATATTTAAAACCCCTGAAATGAAATTTTATATTTTATTAATAATAACAAGTGTTTTTTAGTTTAAAATTATTTATTTTAAAACAATCCCAAATTTAATTGTTAGTTTACAATTGTTAGTATTTTATTTAGTTATTATAACAGCAAAAGTATTTGTATTTAATGTATTGTCTAATAATAACATGTTTATTCAGATAAATCAATAGTTTCAATTGTTTTTTCAACTGGTCTTTTTATTCTGGGTGTAGGTAACAGTGCTCTGCGTGGCTGGTTGTGGCTTTGGTGTAGTATTGGATGTGATGTTGACGGGTTTTCTCTGGCGTTGGGTAAGTTCGTGTATCGGGTTCGAGTCTCTGTCCAGGTCCTGGGTTTTGGATGTCTTTGATCGGAGAATCTCTTATCATTCGTACAATAGTATTTCTTTTGTGGTGACAGTTTAATTGTGTTGGTGGAAACAGGATTAACAATTGGTGTCTTATTATTAGCTGTGACATTGAAATTTAATTTTATTGAAGAAAATTGTTCATATATTTGATTATGTTCTAATAATTTAGAGGTGCTAACAATGTATCTACTTTGAGGTTTCACATCATTGTTCTGGACCAAATTTAATGTGTGTATGGGAAATACTTTGTCTCCAATTGCTTCGTCACAGTCTCTAACTTTACATTTTATATCGAAAAGTTTATAGTCTTTAAGGTTAATTTCAGGGAAGATTTCCCTAGTTTTTCTCATTAGTTGTATACCTGTCCAGTTTCTCTCAAATTCTTTTATATGTCGTTCACCATATAATGGGTGATTAACTGTCAGTATTGTAGGATTTGAAGTTAACTCCGAATCTGTAGGATTCATAATTAGTTTAATGTTATTGTTGTCTTTAATGGTTTTGTTTAGGCTTTTGATTTCGCCGTTAAATGACTCCCTTTCAGTGGTATTTGATTTAATTACTTCCTGAAGTTGTTTTATTTGATTGTTGACTGAGGTACTTTCAATTGTATTATATTTAATGACCTCGTTTAAACATTTAATTTCATTTTGAAATGCATTTCTTTCAGTTGTATTTGATTCAATTATCTTCTTTAATTTATTTGTAATTCGTAATTGTTTTTTATATTTTTTGTTAAGAGTAGTTAATTTAGTGTTTAATTCTTCGATTTCTATAGTCTTTAAACTCATTTGCTCGTTTTTCAGTGCCAAAAGTTCATTTAAGGTTTTAGTTTGTTTTTCTTCTGATTTCTTTCTATAGTTTCTGAACCTGGCTTCAATAAAACACGCGAATAATTTGTAATCTTCTAAGCATTGAGAGTTTGTTATTTTAATTTCTTTTTCTTTTAGTGCCATAACTTTATCACTACCTAACGGTGGCTTTTCATGTTGTTGTAGGCTTGAATATTTAAAGAGCCCACATGTTTTACACTTCCTATTCTTGCACATACTGAATGAATTATTGTGTTCATCGCCCTTTGGGTAGTTAAATGTTTCGTGGCAGCCATAATCACAATTAACCATAATATTTGATTCAACTGTGTGCCTGTGATTTGGTTCAATATCAGAACTGATATGATATAAGGAGTCCATGGTGTCTTCTTTTTGATTGTTCTTATGTTTATTGAGTTTTTTGCATGGGATTTGGTATTCGATTTCCGATTTAAGGCAAGGTCCACAATAGAAGTTAGCGCAATTTTTACAGTAGGTGATCTCAGTTGGGAAATTAAAACAAGATCTGCATTTAATTGTATCTGTCGGGTCGTGACTTTTTTCATAATAACCTCTATCGTTGATATAGAAAATTTGTTTTCTAGGGTACCCGCTACGCTTCCATTGTGAGAATTCGTATTTCAGTTTTTGAAATTCATCGTCCGGTTCATCATTTAGTTTGTGTATAAGTGCGGACGTACAGATAGGCTCATCTTTAAGAACATTTAAACTGTTTTCGACCACTTGTTGCAATTGGACGTCTTGTTCGTTAGTCGGAATCTCCACTGGTAAACCATAGATTAATTCGTTTGTTTGCATTAGAATCTTAATGTCATTATCTCGTTCGAATTCAGCCATTTTCTATAGAAGCAAAGGGATAATATTTATATTTTCTTTTGTTTATATTCGTGAATTTGACGTCGGGTTAAATATTCATTTAATTCTTTTGTATTATGTATTGTTTTGAGTATTTATTTTATTTGAAATTTGGTTATTAATGTCATCATCAAACTATAATAGAATCTTTATAGCAATAAAGTTTCATTCAGGCTTATTCATGACCCAAATCACATCATTCCTATTTACTAGTGTACGATTATCTTCGATGACACGAATATTACGATTAATTAGGTCGACATGAAGGAAGAACTTATGGTTTAGATCAAAACTATGACCAAAGATTTGAACTGCTTTTGTTATTATTTTGTGTATTATTAAAGAGAATGGAAACATTTCTGCATTGATTTCTGGAAATTCTATTGTATCGTATCGGAAATCCAGATTTTGATTTCCCTCAATGATGAGTTCCATCCTCACTATTTGTAAAGTCAATTATATCAATAATTAATTACCTATTTATTTTGTAACACTAATAATAAACTGTTAGTTATACTAAGATTATGTAATTGTATTTATTTGTTTAATTCGATTTATTTATTATTTTTATTTTTTTTTCTTCTTTTTAGTATGGGGCAAGTCTGGTGTCGAACAGCCATTCATAGTGAATGATTTTCTTATGAAATATTATTAAATGTCGTGAAAACAGATGAACGTTTGTTGCTCTAAAACGACATATTGGACAATGGAAGACATTATCCACACCTCTATGTACCCTTTTCAGATGTTCATTAAATTCCAGTCGACCAGCAACCCATTCAACACATAGTGGACAACCCAATTGATCGGACATTAACTGATTTGTGGAAATTTATTTTATAAGTTAATTATATATCAATGCAGTGTTGAAAGTATAATTTATATTCTTTGTTTTAAACTATTATGGATTAAACTCTATTTTCTAAACGAAGATTTATAATCGTTTTAATTGGGGAAGGTTACTTAAGTGAAGTCAACTACTGGACAACTCAAATCACTTATTTGGTAATTTAAAATTAACCCAGCCAAAATTTCTCAGTGCACTCCTGATTTTTAAGATTTCTTTTTCCAACTCTATTTTCCGTTCTTTCAACTCTTTGTTCTGTTGCTCGAGTCGAACTAATTCGGCTTTTTGGGCAGCTAACTTTGCTTTTTTTCTCATTTCGTAATTTTTGACACGAATTTTATTAAGAAGTCGTTTTTTGATTAATTTTTGGTCATCCATCCTACCGTTTGAATTATAAAATTAATTATAATATATACTACTAGTCACGTGAGCCATTTGTGCTCCAAATTTTAAACTAACCCCTTTCTGTGTATATACCATTAATAATTTTATCATGGATTTTAGTTTCAAAATCTATTTATTAATTAATACAACTCAAATTAATAATCACACAAACAATATTCTAATATTCGAATACAGTCTTTCAATCAATCAATAAAATGATTATTTTAATAACAAGTATTCAACACAAGTGTTGGTCTTTTATACAAATATATTCGATAATTACTAAATAATTTATTCTATTTTTTCAGTATAATTGATTATAAACTTATCAATTTTTTTTTATTTTTTTTGGGTACAATGGACATTGGCCTAATGTTATGAATTTTATTTATCTTATTTGTTTATGACACAATTTAAAACTTTTCTGACTTATACAGATACAATGTTAAGCAAGACAATTCAAACTCTTCTAATGTAAACACATTTCAATCTAATACATCCTATCTGAAGTATTAGATTGCCGGACACCGATGTAGACTATTATACTTAACGGTTATCTATAGTTAAGAGTTTATTTCTAGATATGTTTTACCAATAATATACAAATTCAGGCACATATTTTTACTTCAGTGGCAACTCTTTTAGTCAATTTAAACCAAAAACATATAATACTTTATGCTTTTTATTAATTAAATAACACTAAATTAAAACAAATTCAAATTAGTTGTCTACACTAGTAAAATAATGTTAACAAGAATTAAACTACATTTATTTTGTGTTGTAATGTTGGGATATATGAGTAATTCTGGTATTCATTTTTGATTCAATTATTGATATCGTTTGTATTCAGTCAATCTATTCCATCGTCCATTATTTGATTCATCTCTGCGTCTAGGGTTACAATCCTGTCGGCTATAGCGTCTGTCCTGTCGATCACTATGCCTGTCACGATTGTCACTATACGGATGTTTACGCTCTGGTCCAATACTGGTCGAAGGCATATTTCTAACCGTTGTTGGATCGTTTAAACGGTATGACTCAGCTATTTCTGTAATAGTGATGTTGTAGGCGGTCCTTGAGTCAAATCGATCTCTAGGGATCAAATTAAGAGTATGTGTGTTCCGGAAATTATGATTTACACTATCTCTATCATCAGGTTCTCCTCGGATTTTTGTTCTCACATCAAATAGTACCCAATCATTACTGTCCTTTAAGTCGATATCGTATAGACTAAGGGCACGTGATTTTATATCCGTGAATCGATCGGATCTTTTAATGTCCATTAGTTCACGTTTACCATAAAGTTCGTGATTAATATAGACTTTTGGGCGACCTTTTTGTACTTCTCTGTTTATCGGATTTGTTATTAGTTTTGTAATTTGGGTCCAATGATAGGCTATTTCATTTTCTCCAGCGATGCATCCATGACCTCTAACTCGGCTAGAAGTATTAGGAGTAATGTCATTAGTACGGTAAGCATTACTCTTGCGGATCAAGTCTTCTAAGTTGGTCAGTTTGTTTTTTATTTCTTTCTGATCTTTAATGAATTGGCCGCCTTTCAGTTGTTCTGGGTTCAGTAGGAGAAAGCGGACGTCTTTTCGCCAATCTTCAACTTCTTTTTTCAAAGTGGTATTTTCTTTTTCAAGAGTCCTCTTTTGATCAGTAGCGAGGGCAGTAAGTCTGTGTAACTCGTGTTGTTCCTCAATTTTCTTTCCTTGTGTGTAGAGATTGAAATCACGCAATTCTTCAATACAATCGTTTGGTGATTTATGAACAACGTTTGGAGAGTAACGGTAGAGACCGCAAGGACTATTCATTTTGCAGTAGCCATTTGGGCATTCACCATACATATGTCTGTCACCAGTGAAGTAAAGAAATGATTTTGCCTCTGTTTCTGTTTCCATACAACCATTAGTACAAATTATTCGGACATTGTCTGAAAGCCAATTGCTGGCCATATTTTCGATATCTCTGAGGCCATGCGGTAAATATCCGCATTTCATAGGACGGAACGTGCATCCAAATCCTTTCAATCTCTCGGTTTCATAGCAATTCGTGCACATATATCGCTTACAGTATCCACAATAGACAGGATGACAGGGTAATAAGTAGCACATGTAACAAATGAAATTCATCATTGCTTCCGGCCAGACAAATTGTGGAGCATCCGGAAGCCGGCTACTTGTAGCCATTTCGTCTTGAGGTGCTTTCGGATCGACAATTCGTTTATTTTGGAACATAACATAGTCGTGTGTATAGCCATGTCTTTTATTACTGGCGTACTCCACAGTTAACTGCTTCATATCAGCGGAATCAACCATTTCTTGGTAACGGTGGGCAGGGGATGTTTCGTTTAGGAGATCATCATTCTCTTCTGCATCTAATGAGGCAGCGACAGCGGCATTGAACAGAACCTGATCTACCTCTGTGTCATCGACTTGTAATTCATCTCCTGGCCATGGTACAGGTGCAGGTGTCGGGGTTGGGTTAAAGGTCACAATATTGAGTTGACCTTCTCTATAATAAACTTGTCTGTTTTGTCTCCGGGAATAGTTTTCCCTATCCGCTCGACGTCTCTCCTCAGGAGTCGGTGGGTTTGCTGGGGTCTGCTGTCTTCCCCTGGACGGTGTAAAATTGCCAAAACTCGCCATTAAAACTGGTAACATTGGATCAAACGATTAATTGTATATTATTATATTTAATGGTGTATTTTCTTTTATCTGTGTATGTAGTGTCAAATTCTTTGCCTACGATATTTTTATTTTATCAATGGTTTATCCCTTAGGCCATAGACTATGTATGCAATTTAAAATTTCGGACGGATTGATCGTTTGCCGTCAAGTAAGTAATAGACATTTATGTTATCGGATCATTGTATGATTATCGCATATTGGCGTAATTGATATATTTTTATTGCTGTCGCTGTTAAAATTCATTTCCTATGGTATTTATATATTTATGTGTTTTTTAATATATTAATTTGAATTGATTATGTTAATTGGACACATAATAAAACAATGTTAATATGTGATAAGAAATATCCTAGTAAGTATCGCGAATAATTCTCGATAGAATTTAAACCCAGAGTCTTTAGCGCAGCGCTTATTATATAATTAAGATAAGATAGATAAGGGCTTATCAATAACCTTTCAACGTCGATTTAATTCCATTAATAATATTCAATTTTAATTAAATTCATATTTGAGTATTTTATAACAACTAATAAATGTAAAATAATTTATTTAATTCTAACCTTAAACAAATTAAATTCAAGTATACGTGTACCGGGAATTATAAGCTATTATAAATCATTTTGCCTAGCTCTTATAATTTGTTTATAACCGATTTATTTTAATGATAAACAATTAATATTTTACGAGCTTTTTGCATTATTATTAGTTAAAAATATTACATTAAAACAATTACTTTCTTCAGATAATAAAAAGTTTAATTAATTTCTTTGGAAAATAATTAATCAACGAATTCATTTATTAAATTATGATCAAGACTATTTTTGGTTTTGGATATAAATTCATTTTCTTCAATAATTCTTTTAAATGGGAGTTTATTGTATAATTTATTAATTGGTTTTCATTATAATATAAATAATTTAAAATAAATATTTTTTTATTTTTTTATTAGTCATTAGTTATAGTAAGTGACGATGATTATTTAATTAGAATTAATTTTATTACTACGTAATAGTAAATAAATGTATAGGTATCTAGGTTAACAATCCAATATGTATTTACTGGATCATAATAATAGTGATAATAAATATTAATATGCTATTTATTGATTTTTATAATTTTCAAGAGGCTCTATAATTTAAATTAATTTATCCATTTTTTTTTTATAGGTTCTATTACTAACTCACTTTTAATTATTTATTACAATCAATGAAATTTTATTAAATTTGACCGAATCACTAACATTTCGAATGGTCTTAAACTAAATGTGATGGAAGTAATTTTTTATTCATCCTTATTTTACTACAAAATAAGGAAATGTTTAGATAATTATCACAGCCATTTTGACCTTATTTTAAAGAAAGTCATTTGTTCTGGATCATGGCAAATTTATTGTTTATTTTAAATAACAACAATATATTTACAAACAAATAAATCGATGAACAATTATATAATTTTATCCATTAATTACTAATATTAAACTATATTTAATAATCAATGATTTTTCGTTAAATTTTTTTTTCATATAACAGTTTAATATATATATATTTACATTTATTTTTTTATTTTAAAGTGGTTTAACTTATTTTATTTTTTTTTTATATAACATTTGTTAAATGCCTGAATTTGAGATAAAGATATTTATTTATTTTAATTCATCAGCTAGTTGACCTACAATACATCTGCGACAATTGAAATGGTCTAGACGATTATAATTAAATAAAATTCGACTCCATAAAGTACGTCTTCATTGAGTTGACTACTTTACTTAAAGTCTTTTCGGTTTACCAGTCTTAGACTTTATTTTTCTAATCGATCTTTTATTGCGATTGGCTCTTAATTGATTTTTATCGCAATGGGTACTCTCATGATCATTCACAATTATTAGATAGTCATCCTCTAGAGATGAAGTACCAGTACTAGTGGTAGGTAGGTTTATATCAGGGTTGATATGTGGGATACTGACGTCCTGCCATTGAATGTATTGCTGATTAATACTTATGTCTAAAATGGTAATTATTTCCACTGTATTTTCAGGCTTTTCAGAGACACGGATTAAGTCATTATTGTCTATCACGAAATTGGGGTCCTTTTCGGTCAATGTATGGAACTTCTGATCATTTTTATTGAAAACTTGAAACACATGTGAATTATAGGACATTTGTATCTCTGGGTTAATTAATTGTGAAATTGCTTTGATTTTATTGAATATGTTCGAAAATGAAAGTCTGTCCAAACTATCCTTGATCTCAATCTCATACTTAACGTTAAAGTAATCAATATAACAGGTGAATGTCTGATTCATGGCTTATTATCAAGTGTTCAAAAATCTGTATGTACAATATAAATAGAATGATCAATTTGAGAAATACAATAAATATAAATAATAATAATAATTACTTATAACTATATGGGTTTTAATATTTTGTTTTAATTTTTTTTATATGGGTTTAAGTTATCCTTATTTGTATAATTAAATATAATTACAATTGTTAGAACAATGAAATGGTTTTGTTAGTATTAAATATTCAAGTTTATTCGGTAAAATATCTTATATTTGTATTCATATTTAATTGCCATAAGTTCTAATAAAATTTTAAGTTTTTTATTATAGTTTAGTATACAATAGATTTTTCAATAGTAGACATCTAAATATTAAAATTATTTTAAAATACAGCTTGACTATATGTTAGATTGGAGCATGGTGATTTTAATGAATTTATTTAACATTATTTTGTGATTAATAGTGAATTTAGATGTAATAAGAATAT
>JAQIYF010000023.1:0-19084 GCA_034700865.1 Oribatida sp. Gr-Ori-00025
TAAATTAATTCAAGGATTTAATACTTGACAAGTGTTGAGACGTTTTCTTCTAAAATATCCGATAATTTTAATTCAAAAAACTGATCCAAACTTTTGTTGATCTGAAGTCAATTACAATAATTAATTAATTATCTATTTTATTAAATTAAATGATTGTTAATTACATGTCTGATAAGACGGGACACTTTAGCACATCTCAAGCGAATTGTAATCCTTTTGGAAACACCTCTCAAAACAATTAATTCATTTCTTAGAGAAATTCCATTTAATAGTGATTTCAAACTATTAAATAATAATTTAATTGCATTTAAATCTAAAAACAAAATAATAAAACATTATTTTTAATAATTTTAAAATCAATATCTGCTTAAGATTTTTATATAACAAACAAACCGTAATTTGATTTTATGGTCTGATATTCACTCCAATTGTATTTAGCCATTGATTTAGATATAAATAATATTAAATTTATTTATAATTAAAATGACATTTAATTAAAGACTTCAATTTAAGAGCAATACTAACGCAAAAACAAACACAAATTCAATGAAAACGTGTGAATCACGTGATCATGAATTATGCGCTTATTTTAAAATTTATAAGAATTTAATCAGAATTAACAGAATATGTCAGTAATTATAGTAGTTATTTGAAAATTTAAACAAGGTTCTAACATATCTGGATACTTATAATTATATAATTAGTAATTATTAATAATTAATTTAATATAAAATTACTAAAATAATGTTTAGTGTTTCACATTTCACTATATTCTTAAAATTATTGAAATTTTAAACATATTTTTAATTACATTTAATTATTTAGTTTATTGTCATTAAAATATTAATATTCTAATGATAGCCAAGGCTTTGATTTATGTAAATGTTTTGATTAGAATAAATCAATTGCTGTTTTGAAAGACAGATATCAAGCATTTGATTATTTATAATCCTATTAACAATATTATCATCAGTTATATTGTCTACCATTGACCCCATTATCTGTTGACTGACCACAGATTAAACGATTTTCACTGATATTTCGATACTTATGTTAATAAATAGATAAATGTCCGGCAAAAGTGTTGCAAACATTTCTCTAAACTTAAATTATTTCTATTAAAAGTTAATTTCATTGAATTCTTTGCTTCAATATTCGAATCGATTGAATAATAAATTAAAGTATTTATTAATTATAAGATTTTTTTTGAAACAAAATTGTAGTCAAACCTAAAATATCTTCAATTCTTCTTCTCTAGCCATGTATGCGAATCAGGAGAGCATTGAAATCAACTCTTGGTTACCACAGAAGCGCCTTCAGAGGACTGGTAGACAAGTAGTTGTAAGACCAGAGGCTACCTTGGATTGGGATTTTCGATCGCGGGCTCAGAGCCAACCCAATCCATCTCCAGAACCAAAATTGGATGAGAAGATACCGCTCTGGGAGTTGTTTCTCATTATTTTCATTCTACTAATGACTGCTTTTGGAGTATTTCATCCATTTTTCATTGATTTGAGGACTGTTTTCGATTAATCATTAAATCAAAAACTTTTTAAAGAGATAATGAAAATCATTTATTTTTTTAGTTGTAATAATAATTACTTGATTTACTAATCATTGATTATCTATTGATTAAAGTTTATATGATTTGAAATTAACAAAAAATACTATTTTTAATCAATAAAAAGTCAAATATATATCAAAAAGAAATATTAAAGTTATAGTAATTATAAATTTCTTAATCATCGAAATCATCACTGAATAGATCCAAGTGTTGGTAAGGGTTGACAAAAGTGGTTAAATTGTTGAACATTTCGTTCTGTAGTAAACCAATGCTTCGAAGAATAGATTTTTCCTCTTCAGTGAAATCAGTTGGCGGTCGAGTGGAGAAGGGATCGTCTTTTTGGATACCCGACAGACGTTTCAACTCTTCGACCGAAGTCTTTGTCTTTATTTTTCTGAACGAAATGTTTGCAAAACTTGGATAGTCTTCACAATATCGATAATAAGCACAAACTGCGAGATCCGGATAATGGCATCGATTCAGTTGAGACACTTCGGGGTAATTCATAAGTCGAGCGAATGGTAGCATATTTTCGCCGTACTTCGCAATGATGGCCGACCGGCCACTAGTTATTCGGTTGATATCCTCTTTTACTGAATCCAAATCATGTGATTTGTACCACAAATGGTTGGAATAGAGCCACGAATAGTAAAAGATTTGAAGTCCAGAGTAACTGATGGCTAACTTGATTTGACGGAACAGTTCTTTATCATAGCCTACACTCCCTTCAAAGGAATTCAATACATATCGAGTCAAAGACGGGACCAAATCTGGATATAAATAAAATCGTCGTTTGGTCTCAACAAACAGTTCGGGTCGACAATCGATATCCAGATCAACGACCGCACCAATAGTGGAGAAAAAAGCCTTAAGTCTTCGTTTTGTCCATTCAGTCAAATATTGTGAATGACTTTTGGCCGGAAGTGCAAACAAAAGGAAATAATTGGCATTCAATTGATATGGACTGACTTCGGGTGCCTTCGGGTCTAAACTAACACCGAATGTCTTTTCAAACTGTTGGTCACTTATATACAGAATATTATCATTAAATATGGGTTTAATTATGTCGTTAATTGATTTGTCGGTCAGTATTGCTGACCAAAAGAGTGAATGAAATCCATTTCTGGCCAAAAATTTTTTGGTCTTTAAGTTGATATTAGTCTTTAGATCCCATTTGAATGCATGAGAACTGGCAATAAATGTCTTCAGACGTGATTTGAATTCAATTGAATTGAGTTCACTGTCGGGCAGTACAAGCGGTGGAAGTCTTCTGGTCTTAGACTTAATTGAATTATCGGTCGATTTGTCGGTTGAAGTCATAATCAGATGAAATGAATGACTGATTCACTCAAACAATGCATGAAAACAGACAAACATTGAAATCATGTGTTAATAGAGTTGTTGTCTAATGTCAGACAAATAGCGCTTATTTTGAAACTATTTTCACAATTGTTTCAAATATTTAATACACAATATTATAATTTATAAGGAGTTTATTCAAAATCAAAGTATTGTCTATTTATTAGGTCCTGAAAGTGGTTCAGAGAATCCACTTTTGGCGGACTTTATTTCAATGCCTAACCGCTAACCAACTAAGAGATCCAGTACTCGTGTCCACAGATAAACTGGTCCTCCTATTCCATAGAGATATTCCTATTCTTTTGCATGCATTCCATATCTTCTCTTCGATTCCATTGTTTTGAATGGAATTAGATTTATATTTACAGAGAATTCCTATAAATTGTTTTAATTTGGAGATAGAAATGCAATCAACTATTTATTAGAGATTAGGGACAAGTTTTTAACACATTATCGATGATATCCAGGATATACTCTATTACTTAATACCGGTAAGAATAATAAGTTATCAAAACTTATTATCCAAGACTCAAGTGACTGCTATTAATATAATGAACTGATCTATTGGTTCATTAGTCAATTGTTTCCAATCTCTTGGAAAATGACATCTGTTTCGGAAAAAGTCATAATATTTATCACATTTGTTCACGGATTTGAAATATAACTTAATTTATAATTGACTGCATTTAATAAAGAATATCAATATTTTGATCAGAAATTCCAAGTATTGTTTCAAACAAATTATAATTAGTATTAAACAATATGTTTAAAACAATTTTAATAATAATTTTTAGTTTACAATTAGCAAAAGGAGAGCTATTCGATGGTATCTTAAGCGCAAAAACGGTGGCCAAACAAGATTTTGACCTAAATGTTGTCGCAAGTGATCCGGAACTCTATGTATACTTTGAATCGCCTGCAGATAAAACATTCGCTGATTTGAATCGATTGCTTAAAATTCAATTAATTTATGTCTTCGAGGATATAATCGATGAACTAATCAATGATTTAATTGAAGTGAGCCGTCAGAGTATAGACGATATTTTAGAATTCAAACAATTGGTAAATAATTTTTCAAAACTAAGCAATTTATTACAATTTAATCTCTATTTAAAGGTAATCCAAATATTAGACCAATTGATGACTGATAACAAGGAATACCTATATTCTTATAATGTTTATCAATTGATTCAATCATTAAGAGGTATACTATTGCATAGAAATAGAATAAATTAAAGAATAATAAGATTTGTATACAAATCAAAGTATTAAATCAATTTTAAATTGAGTTAAAGTTTAAACAATCATAAAATTAAAACAAAATTATTTTATAATTATTTAAAAAACATTTAAATAGAAAACAATTTCGATTCAAATGCATTCAATGGACAGAATATAACGAAAGAAATTCATCAGAAAATAAGAGACATAAACAAAGAAGTGATGACGAAATTGGATCAACTGATTCGTGTCTATCAGACCATTGAAGACAAATTGGAACCGAAAAACATTTTGATAGAACTCGAAACTAAAGTATAGTTCAGTTTATATTCATTCAAAAGTTTTGGAAATCTTTTTACAATTAATTTCACATAATATTTGATTTCAGTTTTTACAGAGTTTAGAGATTCAACCGATCGTAGAATATATGAATGAATTCAATATTAAATCCCATCCTTTGACTGACACTCTCTTTGATTTAATTGAATTCAAGTCTAAAATCATATCTGAATTAAATAAAGTGAAAACCGATTCTGAATTGATTGACGACTTGAAAACTGCTAAACAGATTGCCTGCGAATTATCTAAATTCCTAAATCAGACAAATTTGGATCAAAAAGATATAGAAAATTATATAAAAAATAATTGTCCCGAAAAATATATCAACAAATATATGATGGCTTTAGAGAGTGGAGGCGTAGCTAACCTCAAGAAATATGTGGACAACATATGCTATAACACAGGCTCTGAAAGACTTGCATTGGTTTTGATTGAATTGACAAACAATTTGTTTCCAATCAATCATTTCTATGATTTTCAAAGACAAGAAAAACTCTTTGCAGCCATTGAGTGGATTGATATCATTATACAAAAGGGGCTAAACTATGGTTCGGAACAGAATATTATCATCAAATCGGCCGAAGAGGTGAGAAAACACAATAATATTTAGATAATATATTAATTAAATTAACTTTACTTTTAGTTAAAGAAAGTATTGACACAAATAATTGACAAAAGTTTAGGCGATTTCTTCGAAATACTTCAGAAAAGAATTTCAGAAACTTTCCAAAAGAATATGTGAAGAAAATAATACAAATACCGGTATTTATTTGTTTCAGAATCAGAAACATATTTTTGCTATTCATTAAAATTTAATTTTAAAATCTATTGTATAAATGAATAATTATTTTTAAGTGTTATTTAAATTAAGTGTTTTTTTAATGAATGATTAGTAAAATTAAAACAATAATTGATTTGATATTAAATTGAGTGAAAATATTTACAGAATTTTTATTTAATGCGAATATTGATTAGATGTTAAACAATAATGGATTTAATTATAGAATAATTGATTTCATTAATCATATGAATTACCAGACATTCTGTAATCATATTAATTATCTTTATATTTACAACACTTAAAGTAAATTGAATTAAATGGTTAAAAATGGTTAACATATTCACAGATGTGATCGTAATTTAAAGTAATTATCTTTCGTTTATCAGCCAATAGTTGGACTTTAGCTTCATTTCTGGATCTGTTTCTGTCGACTATAAAACCCAATTCTTTTCTATACTTTCCCTCCAATACCATAACATTGATGTCATTCTCTTTAGGAATCACTGTCTCTAACATTCGGTGATCGATGTCTTCTAAGAGTCTTTCGTTACTTGTTTTACAGCAACACTTGTTTGCCGACAAGACGTCGATAACAACTACTTTTTCTTTATAATACTTTCCGTTTTTATAATTTTTATCAATTATTCTGACCTTAAGGTTAGGCAAAAGCCATGTCTTGTGAGAAGAATGTCTTTTATTTTTGTCTTCACTTTTGTTTTCGTGATTACTCTTTGAATCGCTTCTACTCTTCTCTTTATCTCTACTATTACTGGAATCGTTTCGATGGCTTTGATGTCCTTTTTCTTCCATTTGTTTGTATTCTTCATATTTTGCTTTATTAATAACTTTTCCGTCGTTTTCAAACTCTTTTTTGGTGACCACTCTAACCAAAGCGACGGGCGTTTTAATGGATTCCTTCTTAACGACCAGTTTTACTGTAACTCTGGACATATCGTCATCAAAGTCTTCGATCACACCATACGATCCCTTATGAGCACCGAATTCAATGCAAATAAATGATCCCTTCTTTGGCTGTAAGTCCTCTTCTTTGAGATTTTCAGAACTCTTAGGCATCTGTTTCTGCATCGATCGCTCGGCGCCTAAACCCAGACCTTTTGGTCTGATCTGTGGTTCAGATGGTATATAAACTTCTTTAGTATTGGCTCCGACAGGCATTCCTGGCTTCCAACCCATTCCCTTAAGTAGTGCTAAACCAAACTCTTCGACCGGAACTGATTGGTAGTCAGCAATCGTGGGTTCAATTGGTCTCAAAGAGACATCAAAATTATTTTCTGATTCAAAGCCTTCGGGAACGCGGTTACTGATCAATGAATCCATGGCTGGAATCACTCGCGAAGATTGAACTTCACCTCTGATTGGTTCGTCGTTCCATTCGTTCGCTTCCCTCAAGAGTTCTCTTTTTGCCAATTCTTCGAGACTTTCATCACTTTTGGTCTCTTTTTCAATGCTATCACTAATTGACTGATTCTTTGAGTTCTTCACTGAATCTCGTTTAGCACTAAAATCATATCTATTGTTGACAATCAAAGGTATGATTAACTCCTTCTTCTCCTCCTTCTGAACAGTGCTTTGGATGTGATTCTCATCAATAGAAAGGACAAAATCTTTCGTTTCGTTGCCATCACTTCCCGTCACATCTGTATTGAGTTTATTATTCAATGAAATGTTGTTTTGTTTGACTTTTTTGGTGAAAGAAAAGGCAAATCCTTTCGACTGTTGTTCTGTCGGTTCCGACATATCTTTGGATCAAATGATCACTTATTCAGAAAATAAATGTCAAAACGTATTCAAATCAGCGATCAATTCAATTATGAAATACATTCAAAATAAAATACATTTTAATAAATAACGTCTTGAAATGAAAACTTTATTTTAAATTTTAGGTCAAAATTATAATTGAATCTTAGTTTTGGGGGTCTTTTCAATGAATACATTATTTATTTTCAATTTTACTAATAATTGAACCGAAATTCGCAAAACAGTGTTATCTCTAAAATAATTTTAATTTTATATTTAAAATATGAATAAATTATATTTATTTTTAATAATTAATAGATTTAACAATTTATTAATATTGTAATGAAAATTAATCATTATTTACAAATTTTGTCAAAAAATCATTAAAAAATTCTTGATTAACAGATTTTAAATATGGAAACATTGAATAAATATCAGAGACTTTTTGATTAGATATGTGCGAAATTGGAGCTATAGTTAAAGTATTTAATATAGTTTTAATATTATTTATATCAATATTTAATAAATTAGTTTTAATACCTAATTCATAATTTTCGGAATAAAATACATCACCATTTGGGCTATAGTCAATTCTACGAATTTTAGATATAGTCATAAATTTATCAATTTTTATGGCATTAAAAAGACATTTCTCATAATCGTATACTTTTTCATTAATTATATTAAACTTATTTAATTCTTTTATTAAATTCAAATAATCATTTGGATTTTGAAAATTAGATTTTGTTTTAAACTTCGTGCCAATGGAAGCAAAGTGTGTGTCACACAAACTATATGAGTGCCCCCGAACTGGGAAAATATGGGTAATTTTTAAATCTAATAGTATTGACATTAAAACTGAAAATTTTATTACAGTTGAATTCCTATTTTGCCCTGGACAGGAATCACTCATAAAAACTAAATTTTCTATTAAATCCAAATTATAATTATATTGTAAATAATTTATAACATATGATAAATATGAGCAAATAGAATTAGACCCCTTTTTAAATTCCCCTTCAATTGAATTAAATATAAAATTAAATTTTTTCCTATGAACAAAAAAATTACATAAATACAAATAAAGAGATCTCTTATAATAATATTCAGTATTATTCAGTTTAGGCAATGGTTTGTTTGAGCAATAATCGAATTCAATGCATAAATATTTGTTAGAATTTATAAAATAATTTTTAATATTTCTGTATTCCTCGACATCTAATAAATGATTTAAAAATTCTGAATTATTTGATATATTTTCAAATTTCACACAACTATCGCACATATCTATTCTGAAAGCCCTAAATCCATAATTACAGTTAGTTTTAAAATAATTCAAAAAACAATTATATTTAATATTTAAATTATAGTTATATTTATCAAACATATATTTGGAAAATAATTGATATAATTTTTTTATATTCAATTCTGGATTTAAAAAAAACATTTTATTACTATTACTGCTTTTATAATGAGATCTTTTACTAGGAATTGCTTTTAAAAATTCATGCAATTTATCCCAAACTTCAGAATTTACTTTATTTTTCTTCTCATGTATACCTCTTTTATCAACAATTAGCTCTTCATTTAAAACTTTTTTTTGACTTGTATTAAAAACTTTTCGACTTATTTGATACAAATTTGTTAAAAAATTTTGGCAAATATTTTCTTTAATACCTTTTTTATCAAAAAAATATTTCCAAACATTTCGTTTTCCAGTTTTGTTTAAAGTTCTTGTCATCAGATTTACTAAAAAATTTCTTTGAAAATTCCAATCAGACATTCCATAGAATCTATAAAATTTATATTTAGTTATAATTTTGAAAATAAATATGTTTTACAACCTTTCAAATGCTTTTTTCTGCTCTTCATCTGAAAATCTTTTAAAACAATTTTTAGAACAACAAAAAGTAATTTTCGAAAAGATTTTCTTTGATTTTAATTCATTTTTAGAATTAAAATATTCATTTCCCTAAAAAAAAGTTTATTTTAAAAAATAATTTTAATTTTTTTAGTAAATTTACCGAATTTCTCATTCTTTTAGAAATTTCTGTTTTTTGTAAAATTTCATTTCTCTTCCTTTTAATTCCCTTTTCATTGAATTTATTGTTCAATTCGTTATTGATTACAATTAACGCCGATTCTGGGTTTGGCTTTCCTTTTGAAATTTTGGTTAATTTATTAATAAATTTTGAATTCATTTTTAATTACAATTAAATAACAATTATTAACAAACAATTTGTTTACAAACAAAAAATAATAATAAATATAACTACTAATGAACTATTCATTAAATGAATATAATATACCTTACTCATTAGAGATAACACTGTTTTGCGAATTTCGGTTCAATTGCTTTGAATTGAGAGCACATGTAATGCAAACATCAATTTTGAGACCAATTCACCGCTAATTCAAAACTTTCGGCAATTATTATGAAATTTATTTTACGGAAGAATTGTTTCAGTGATTCAAGACTTGGATTACTTTCGTTTGAATGCATTACTAATGAAAACAATGTTAAGACAAATAAAGACTATTTGACTCCAATTTGTCTTCAGTACACAATTAATGGTTCGGTTCCACACATCGTATCGGATCTATTGTCTGAAGTGAATGATGACAACTGTCCACTCCTTATACCCCTTCCATCAACTCTTCTGATGAATGAGTCTATCCGTGCATTTAATACTCAATGCAATGGTTTGAAGTCAGGGATCACTGGGTTCGCCGGTATTTCCAATTGGAGACCCAGTTTAGTCTCAATACAAGACCCGCTTCAGGCCATCAAAAGTGGTCACAACGGTGTCGATGGCATTGGAGTCTTCGTTCGCGGCGGTAAAGAAACATTAAATTCTGCGAAACTGATTGATTGCATGAAGAACTTCAGACCCGATGCCTATCAGGCGCTGTGCGATAGCGACACCCCTTCCGACGCCTCTAATAAACGGATTTCCAATTCTGTTGAACGAAGTATTTATTTACTCAAAGAATGTCTTGAAAGACATAATGAATGCCAAGAAATAATGTCTCAAAAGACATGTATTTTGGCCACAATTGAGGGCGCATTCAATCTTAAGGCGCGAATGAAGTCAATGCGAGAATCTGTTAGGGAAGGGGTCGACGGCTTCGTTATCGACGGTTTCCATTCATATGGACCCGAAATTGAGTCCAAATTTGATTTCATTTCCACGAAACCAATTCTGAAGAAAATAGTAGAAACCCTTCCCAAAGACAAACCCAAAGCATTATTCGGCGCTTTACCGCCGAATCTGATTCTAAAACTAATCGGCAGTGGAATCGATATCTTTGACTCGTCGTACGCAACGGTTATGACTGAAAAAGGAATTGCTTTACGAGAGATAATAGATTTGAATCGTTTGAAAGTGAATAACAATTCAATTGATTTGAATTCTAAAGAATTTAAAGAAGATTTCAGTCCAATAGATAGTGAGTGTCAATGCTATAGCTGTTCCAATGGCTTCTCCAGAGCCTATATCAACCATTTGTTAAACGCATCGGAAATGTTGGCCAAAGTCTTACTAATGTTTCATAATTTGCATACTTTTTATCAATTCTTTCGACAAATTAGAGTCCTTTTAGAAGAAGAAAAATTTGAACAATTATTGAATAAATTATAACTTATTTTAAACATTAAATTATTATATATTTTATTAGGATTTTAATTGAAATAAATTCAAAATATATTAAATCCTATTTATATAACATTATTCATGTGTTTCACGCATTTAATTTCAAAATAATTGAATAAACAGTTATTGAATTAATTTTTCATTTAATCAATGATTTCACTATTAAAACCATTTCTATTGAAATATAATATGAAATAGTTATTAGATTTCAGACAAAAATTAATTAAAATTCTCATAAACTTTAAGTCATAAAAGTGTTTACTCTTCAGAAGAAAAAAGTGATTCATTTGATAATAAAACAAGAAATAGGATTCGGAATCAATTGTATGTATAATTAGTAGTCATTTCTATTCATTGTCATTAATATTTATTTTGAAGGTCTGTTATCTGACATAATATTCCATACTTTGAGAAAAATTATTTATTATTCAATAAATATTTATTAATATTACTATTGATTTAAATGCGATAAATATTTACGTAATGCTAATGAAAGAGTTGTTTAAAAACTATGCGATTCAGTGATTATATGACTAATAAATTATAATCAATACTTATATTTGTTGTATTTGTTCTAATGAACTAATACTAATAGAAACTTATAGAATATTCTTTTAAAAGTTAATAGAATTTATATTTTAGTTATTATATCAATTATTTGTGATTATGTTTAAACTATATTTTGTTCTAATTATTCTGCAATTGTATAAAATTCAGTATTCAATGGCAGAGAATATCTGCTCCGAACTCAAGAGTGGAAACTATAAAACTGTTCGTCTTTCTGATGGAAAAATACGACTCTTTGTCGGAGAAAAGTATTATACTTTCAAAGAGCGAGACATAAGAAGGGCTCAAATCAATAGTATCTCTGATTTATATCCTTACGATTTGAGTCCAATCACAGAAACCTTTGTGAATAACGGGAAAGTCTATTACATTCGCGACAATAAAGCGGTTGTATATAATGGAGAAGTGGTCACAGAATACAATTGGAAGCCTTTAGACAGTAAGGAAAGAGTGGCCCGACTTATCATCAGACGAAAGGGAGAGATTACTGCGTTCTTCGTTCCGCCCAAGTCTTCCAGAGATGGCTCCGTAGGCCAGTCTATGTCTTCAAGTAATGACATTCAAGTGACCGCTTTTGGTGTTTCTTCTTCGGTATCGATCTCTAATTTCAATGGCATTTACCGAATCGTATACAACGGATGGCGTATTCCGGTTCACTTCAACGCATTTCTCGTCAATACTGACGACACTTTGATATTCTTTAATGAAGACAAGTATTGCGTGACAGCAAAGAACTCTAACTCTAACTTGGAATGGAAAGACATCAACACTTTGTTTGGGTGTTAGACATGAGACCAGAAAATCATTTCTTAATTCATATTTAAAATAAAACATTTCATTGTATCGGAAATGCTTTCTTTGAATTCTTTATCTTTTGTTTGTATAGAATATTATAAACTTTAAACTAATTATAATTATTATAAATAAATGTTTGAAAACTGTTATCGATTTATGAGATTTTAATAAAATATAAAAATTATTTTCTTACACAAAGAGACGATGACTTTGACATCTAATAGAATTGAATTCTAAATAATTTAAAGAATATTCCATAAAATAGAGAAACAGTTATCGATATTGCCTTTAAATATCGTATAAAGAGTTAACTCTATTAAAGAATTCACTAAATCATTGATTAATAAATAAAATATTGAATCCATTGGTTATGAATGAAAACTATTTATTCGATTCATTTAAACCCAAATTATAATTATAATAGCGATACAGAAATTAAAATAAAGTTTCGATTATTCACAGAATTTTAGTTCAAAAAACTTAAGTGAAAAACGGTTTGTAATTTACTTTTGAGAACCGAGTGGTATATTAGAAGCGGAGGCGCTATTGGATGAACCGGTCGGTGTGTTTTCGTCACCTCTGGATGACTGCAATGACTTCACTTGAATCATACCATTCTTAAGCATCGCTGACCTCAGAATCAATGCTTTGGTCCTCCGCTGCCATTCGCGACCCATTTCCAGAGCTCTTTCAAAAGTAACAGTTCTTTGGTCCACATCTTTCGCGTAAAGTATTTTATTGTGAGAATCGATACGAGCCTTAAATGTAATAAAAAGATAATTAAATGGTTTGCAAATAGACATCAGACATGACTTGTTTGCAGACCTGTATCTGTCCTTCAAGTATCAGATGCATGAGTTCGTCCTCCAGAGAGGAAACACTAGTATTGAAGGCAATCGACATTTTGTTCATATCGGCCGACAGATAGGGAGAGAAATACTGAATAAGCGCTCTGTTTCTGATGTGAGAGTATAAGACTTGGACGTGTTGTGCCAAATATAGATCCAGAAGCAGATTGTCTTTCAGCTCATCCAGTATTGAGAGACAGTTGGCGTACTTCGAGTCGTGAAACTTCGTTATCGCGTCTCTTAATTGTGGCTCTAATTCGAGGAATAGTTTGAAAGCAGAGTTCGAAATAATATTCTTTTGTAATTCATTTCTGTCGAATGTGGCCAAAGCGCAGAGACCGCCATAAATGGCCACATTGTTGGCGGACAACATCTCCCCGAACTCGGGCGTGAAGTGGTCAAAGTTGGCGGTCAGGAAGTGTTTCGCAGCGTTCTTATACTTCTTTGAGGCCAAGTCGCTGAGTCCGGCCGCACAGTGAAGACGTGTCGCGACATTACTGGCACTACTGTATTCAGGAGTTCCCTCGGCTTTGGCCACATATGTCAACACATGTGACCAGTTTTGCAAATAAATACTAACTTTGATTACATTCAAACACATATTCAATACATGTTTACCACTCGTACAGTAGTCTCGGGACCGGGAGAAGCATTTCAGAGCATTACTCAGATCTCCGCAGTCGAGGTAATGGTCTCCGAGATCGTCGTGACCGCGACGTATGCTTTCCTTTATTGAATTGGACTTATAGTTCTTGAGATCTGTGTCCAACTTCTCCAGTTTGAGGGCCGCCTTCTTAGTCCTGTTTTCAATCCAAGCCGAGTCCAGGGGTCCGATAATAGCATCGGCTGTTAGTCCACTAATAGCCAGACTTTCGGACAATTTTCGGTATAACTGTGTATAACAGTTGACATTATGTGTGCTTTCCTTCACGTAATTCATAGCCATTCTGAGGGCTTCTGTCCTGAGTTGGACGCAATGGTCTGCGATGAACATCAATCGGTTAATTCGGGCCAAACCCTGGTATGCACTCGAGTGCACCTCCAGGTCCAGGGATGAGCTCTCGACCACATAGTTGGTGAACGACTCGTTCCCGTTATTAGCCGTTTGTTGGTCACTATTATTGTCCGTTTCGTCATCCAAATTGATGTCCAATTGCATCGGCTCTATGTTGTTGTGCATCAGTTGAACTCCTATTGAATTCAATGGCATTATCACTGAAAAAGTCTGAAAATGTCTTTGATTTTCACAAAATTGGTGAATATTTTGCTATCAATTTGTCCGACAATGTGATTGACTCTTGTTTTCAATGTCCATATTTCGGCATAAATTACGTCCAATAATAGAAAAGGGGTTTCAAAGCATTCAATTGTTTTTCAATACAAGAAATTCATTGAAAGCTAATACAAATTTGACGTAATTTTTACTCTAATTTTGAAAAATGTGTTTCAATTGTCACACACTTTGACGTAATTTGTGTCCAAACTGTCAATGATTTTGCATTATTTTCGGCTCTTTTTTCTTGAGTTATATTTTTGACAATTATTTGATTTAATTGTTATTAAACTAAAAGTTATTTCAATTTAATTCAACAAAAATTTTCAATTAATTAAACGATTGAAGTAATTATAGATTTGTTTTAATGAATAAAACTTTTAATTAATTAATATTAAATCAAATTTTTTATGCATTTGTTTTCTTCCTCTGCAGTAATGTTTCGGAACCAATACGACAATGACGTGACCACGTGGTCACCCCAGGGGCGCCTCCATCAGGTGGAGTATGCCATGGAAGCCGTCAAACAGGGTTCGGCAACCGTTGGCCTAAAGAATAAGGACTCGTATGCTATACTTCTGGCGCTAAAGAGAAGCACTTCTGAGTTGTCGGCTCATCAGAAGAAGATAATACCACTGGACTCACACGTCGGGATGTCTATCGCCGGTCTGACAGCCGACGCCCGTATGCTTTCCCGATATATGCGTAACGAGTGTATGAATCAGCGCTACGCCCATAACGAACCACTTCTTGTCAGCCGTTTGGTCACTAATTTGGGGATCAAAATGCAGAGTTCGACCCAACGATACGATCGGCGCCCGTATGGCGTCGGACTACTCATCGCTGGCTTCGATGCAATGGGTCCTCACGTATACCAGACCTGTCCGTCGGCCAACTATTTTGATTGCAAAGCCATGTCTATCGGCGCCAGATCTCAATCGGCGAGGACTTACTTAGAGAAGCATTTGGATTCATTCGCCGGCTGTGGACTCAATGAGTTGGTCAGACATGGATTGTTGGCTCTCAGGGAATGTCTTCCCAACGATATGGAGCTCAACAGCAAAAACTTGTCGATAGGTATTGCAGGAAAGGGACAGCCGTTCACTGTTTACGACGACGAAAGAGTTGAACAGTTTTTGGCATTAATTACTGAAACTGAGAGGAAAGGTCGCGGCGGCGGTGCGGCTCCACAACCGGGTGCGGCCATGGATGCAGTGCCTGAAGGCGAAGATCCCCAACCAGCACCTCCTCAGTTGGACGAACAGATGAATGTCGACTAAATTAAAATATAATTAAAAAAAATAACATTTCAATCGATTTCTTAAGAATTTTTTATTTGAAAATAAAATATTTTTGCTTTCCTTTAAATTTTTGTTTTCATTTAAGATATAAATTCAATATTAAATCTAATTTTTTGTTGATTTGGTTGGACTCTCGTTATTAGACTCAAAGTGCTCTAAAAGCGCGAGATTTCGTGCAATTTTTAAATGCATTCTATTATTTAGTTTTCATTTAAATTCTTGAACTTTCGAATTACGAAGACTTTTATTGAATTCTAAAACCCGTTTAATTAGTTCTTGAATTACCGGCAAATATGGATCAGATTCTGAATATGAATGACAATAATGACAGGGATGGCGACCAAAACCCTATCATTCCTGACGGAGAAGAGGATCAAAATGCTATGAACGAAGAGTTTCGACCGCCTCGACCGGCCAATGCATTCATGCTTTTCGGCAAAGACTACCGAAAAGTATTGGCGAATCGGTTCCCCGACTTGTCTAACAAACAGATCAGTAAAATCTTAGGCGACGAGTGGCGGAAAATGGACTATAATTTGAAGACCTATTACCTGAATCTGGCGGATGAACGACATCGACAACATCTACTACAATATCCAGGTTTTCATTACTAAAACTTTTTTTTGTGTTAAAAACATTGATTTAAATTTTGGATCAAATGTCTTATAAATTTAATTAATGAATAAAAAATCATTTCATAGGCTATTATTACAGCCCATTAGAGGCACGTCAGCGAAAGGCTGAGCGAAAGCGCAGGAATCTGTCGAAAACACTTCCTAAAGCGAAAAGAGTTCCGCAACCGATCGGTCCGGCCATTCAACCATTCGGTGGAAACAGGTTTTCAATACAGTTCTGATTTTGTTCTCATTTTTATGATATATTTTTCTCTTCAGTCTCTTAGCGTTTCCGAGACCATTGCATCCGACACTCAGACCTATATTCGGGATTCCATTCGTTCCCAGAATGAGATTTGTTCAGCCGATGGTGCCGTTTGGTCCCAACCATCCATTTGGAGGCTTCATGAGACCCGCGAATATGATGTTTTATAGACCGCAAACACCTGGTATGCCGATCAGTGCAGAGCACAGTTATGCCGCTCTGCCTAAGGAAGGACTTTCGGCTCAACAAGAAGTGAATTCTGATCCCAATAATGTGGAGTCAAATGAAAACACAGATAATGAAGTGAATGAGAGCACAAACTTTGAACAATTGTCTCATTTCTTGCCACCAATGCATAATCCAAACATTGAAGTGAAGCGAGTCCTCGAAAACAATGATCACTCAATGGATCAATTGAACGAAAGTGATGCTGAAGTCACCAAAATGGCGAACGCAATGATTGTCGATGAAGTGGATAGCACTGAAGAGGAATGTGTCCCTCAATCAATCAGTGAAGTAAAGAAATCCCTTCACTTGTCCTCAGACTCTTCACGTGATTCACTTGATTCCTCGGATTGAGATGTTATGCAAAAAAAAGTTTAGAATTTTCTCATAAATTAAGAAATCTTTTCATTATTTATATTTTAATTTTTGTGTTTTTTATTATTATTATTCTCTAAGAGTTTGTCATTTATTATCTAAATTGTATACCATTTCTGAATGAATTAAATATTTTGTTAAACAAAAAAAGTTTTAAAAGTTTTTTCAGTGAATTCCAAATGAAATTCATTTGATTTGAATGAAAAAGAATTTACAAATTGAATGAAATATTTATTAAATCAAATGCTTATAAAAATAATTAGTTTTGAAAAAATACATTAATTTATAAAAAATAATTAAATAATTTTGTAATTTAATGAATGAATGGAAAAGTTTTTACTTTAAAGGAAAGAGAGATCTGATGGGAACAGGAGTTTAGTCGACCTTTAAGTGGGCGGACGTATAGCTCAGTCTGTTTTTGAATGACTGTCTGCGCCATTGGAGTCAACCATTCAGTGCAGTCGTAGTTCTGTTCTCTTATTCGTGTCATCTGTTCCTAAAAATGTTGTTCTTGTTATCAGCTGTTGATTACCAATAGATGTGAAGATATTTTTGTTTATAGTTGTTGTCAATTGTGTTGAGGAAGTGGTGAAAGCCATGAATATAAGCATTACAGACATCTGTGAGAACACGAAAATGGGCCGCGAGTTCGCACTCCTCGGCAACTATGAGACCGCTCTTGTCTACTATCAGGGAGTCGTCCAACAGATCCATAGACTTCTTCAGACCATCAGTGATCCCAATAGGAAAGAGCGATGGCAAGAGGTATGTCATAAATGCTTTTGATTCTTCAACTAATGGCACTGTTCTTTGCAGATCCAGCAGCAGATCGCACAGGAATATGAATACGTGAAGGATATTCAGACCAATCTCTTAGGGTTTAAAGGCGATCATCACAACAGTCGACCCATTAATGCCAGACATTCGCCACCATTTGGTGGTATATCTGATGAGACTAATAGTGATCCCGACTACTGGACTCCAAGTTCGCCGCGAGAACCCGATGTTTGGCCGCCACCGACACCTGTCGAACACAAACCAGGACCACAAGTCAAACAAAGACAATCGAGACGTGAAAGCAATACAACTTTGGGCAACAAAAGCGGTCGCGACTCTAACCCGAGTGCCAGCCGTTCAGCGGTTGCAAAGGGAGGAACAAAAAAGAGTCAAAACGAGGGAAAGGTTTTCAATAAAGTGAACGATCAGAGGAAGAAGAGTGAGAGCGGAACCGATAAAGAGGAGACAAATGTAAAGAAGTTCGACTGCGCCGGACCTGACAATGAATTGGTGGAAATGCTTGAAAGAGATATCCTTCAGAAGAATCCAAGCACTCACTGGTCAGATATCGCAGACCTCGAAGAAGCGAAACGATTATTGGAAGAGGCGGTGGTGTTGCCGATGTGGATGCCTGACTTCTTTAAGGGTATTCGCAGGCCCTGGAAAGGGGTTCTAATGGTAGGCCCGCCCGGCACAGGCAAGACAATGCTGGCCAAAGCCGTGGCCACTGAGTGCGGGACCACATTCTTCAACGTCTCGTCGTCAACACTGACCTCTAAATACAGGGGCGAATCAGAGAAGTTGGTTCGTCTCCTCTTCGAAATGGCCCGCTTTTACGCGCCGTCCACTATATTCATAGACGAAATCGATTCCTTGTGTTCCCGCAGAGGCTCAGACACTGAACACGAGGCCAGTCGTCGCGTCAAATCGGAACTACTCATCCAAATGGACGGCATAACTAATAACGACGATCCGACCAAAGTGGTGATGGTGTTGGCCGCCACTAACTTTCCCTGGGATATAGACGAAGCACTCAGACGTCGACTCGAGAAACGCATTTACATTCCTCTCCCCACTGAAGAGGGAAGAGAAGCACTTCTGACCATCAATTTAAAAGATGTGGAAAAGGCACCCGATTTAGACATCAATGACATTGCATGTCGATTGGACGGCTATTCGGGCGCCGACATCACGAATGTCTGTCGGGACGCCTGTATGATGGCTATGAGGCGTAAGATCGCAGGTCTGACACCGGAACAGATCCGAAGTCTGTCTAAAGACGAATTGGAACTACCGGTCAGTCCCGACGACTTTGAGGAAGCCGTTCGGAAAGTCAACAAATCTGTTTCAATGGAAGATCTGAAGAAAT
>JAQIYF010000024.1:0-19014 GCA_034700865.1 Oribatida sp. Gr-Ori-00025
TTCTTGAAATTTGTTTTTGATATTTTCATTTTCACTTAAATTCTTTGCTTTCATATTCCTGAGACTGAGGATCGCTGGTTTAGTGGAAAGGAATATAAATTAAAGTCATTTAAGTAGTGGTTTATGGCCTGTCCTTCAAAACCTAAGTGCAGTCTTTCATAATTGTATTGAAACCTTTGAAGGGAAGGCACCCTTTCATCCCCCGCCAGCCCCTGATAATAGTGCAGTTGTTTCCCAATCATTTATCGTATGATTTGTGGCAATTAGTTGGCAATTATTTATTATATAATACACTGAAGAGTAATATGTATTGAATGGTTTGGCGAATAGTAAACTCTGTTTTTCACTAAACAATTAATTGTCCGATAAGACACTCAATCGCTATGACATTCATATCTTTATGATCATTGCTATCAAAGGCTAATCTGATTCCTAAGCCAAAGATCAAGTGACGAGACTTTTATATAATTTGTGATTTCAATGCCATTTCCGATCCAATTAGAATCCAAAATAGCTTTTTATCTGATTTTTAAATTTGATTTCAAGTTTGAGTTTTTTTTTTGGTTAACTTTTCGTTTTTTTATTGTAAATTCAATGATTACTTGAATAGGGATTGAATTAAAGTTAAATATTTTTGTTTTTATGCAATATTTTGTGTTATTTTTTTAAATTGACTAAAAGGGCGCCGCCGTTGTGTTGGCCACCCATTTGAATGGTCCCCTCTTCACGTCGGGTCGGTGTGGAATAAGGAGTGGTTCTGATCTATTGGACGGTCCGATCAAAACAAACAACTGTTTGACAAAAATATGCGGAAAATGCAAATATTGTGAGAATTTTTTCTCAAAACTTAGAGTACTTTCGGCGCCCATTAAGAGAACGTTTGGCCAAAAGAATTGTATTTTTCCTAAACTTAATGAAAATGTTTCGACAAATCATTTACAAAAGGATTCGCTTCTGAATGACATTAAAGAAGAGAGTCATGACTTCACTAATGAGAGTCCGCTTCAAATTCAATGCAATTCAGATCCGATCGACGATATTTGCAAAGAACTGCAAAATGCGTCCATTGAATACACGGACCAATTGGTCAATAAGTTAGGCATTTCTCTCATCACAACTGATCCGAATGAGGCCATGAAGTGCTGGTCATCAGCTAAACCAAACCCAAAAGTCTGGTTCAATATGGGAGTGGCCTATGAAAGCGGTAAACATTCAAAAGACGGAACCGTTGACTTGAACCGTGCGTTCCAGTGCTATCTGCAGTCGGCGTTTATGGACCACTCGATGGCGACCTATAACTTATCACTTTTCTACCTCTACGGGAAGGGAGGCGTCCAGAAGAATGCACTGAAAGCAGAGACATACCTGAGACGCGCCGCCGAATTAGGTGTCAAACCGGCCCAACAATACATTCGGGCTTTGGATATGAAAAGAGGGGTTAAAGTCATGCGAAGCTCGGCCTCTGCGCCCAACCTAACCGTTTGGAACAGTTTTGAATCTTATAATAATGAGTTGCAAATCAATAAAAGCACCAGAAATTGAGTTTTTAATTATTATTAATATTAGTTTTGAAACCATTTATTGATTGCATTTTCATTTCATTTAATCATTTACTCAAAGACTCTCTTTTTTGTTGTAAAGTAATTGACAGACAATTTATAATTCATTTATTAATTCTAGTCTTTCATTAGTTTTGACTTTTGTTTCCAATTATTATTTGATATTTTCTTTTGATTTTTATCATCGCATGAAATACTTGTTTAATTGAATTCAATAATCATTTAAAATATTGTTATTTGACATCAATATTGTGTACAAAATAAAGATTTGTTGATATGATTGCTATATATTTGAATCATTTATTTATTTATTTTTTCTCTAAAAATCACTTTAAGCTAAACATTGTTTCGAGTCTTTCAGCCAATCCTTTGAAGTTTCGGACAATTTTGATGAAAAGATCAATAATTATGAATAAAATATGAACCAAAAAGCCATAAAAACCTATTCTTTCTCACCATTACTTTGAGTGCTTTTTATGGAGAAAAAGACTAATTCTGAATGTTTTCTGAATTCCTAAGAATTGAATTGAATTTAACAGAATTGCTATGAATTTACTTGAAATTAATTTCAAAACTTTATTTTCGAGACTTTTATTAATTGTTTTATTGAAAGCTAAAGATGTGTTTTCGATAAATCCATTACCACTTCAATCATTCCAAACAAATGATTGGAATTCAATAAAGGGTTTGGAATTTTGTTTTAGTTTAAGAATTTTTTTTATGTCATTTGAATTTAATATTCAGAATGTAGTTCACCGTTGGGTCTGACTGAGGGCCGAATACACGACTGGCAACTGAGCGCGTCTTCCAATTATAATAGAGATCCCAATTGTAATGTGAAATATGCAAGACTTCATATGTGGCCGGGAAGGGGCTGGTGTCCAGATGTCAATAAGACGGACCACTATTTGCAGGTGGACTTGGGTTTTGAGACTGCAATCAATGGTCTGATAACTCAGGGCCGGGCGGACGGAAAGTCTTGGGTTAAGAATTACTATTTGCTCTTCAGTAGTGACGCCAATCATTGGAATTATTATAATTCAAAGCAAATAATTTTGGGAAATAAAGACTCGCATTCTTTGCACTACTTTTTGTTAACTAATTTAGTGATCACTCGATTCGTTCGCATTGAACTCATTTCATGGCATAATAATCCGGGTCTTCGTCTCGAACTGCTTGGATGTCGAATATGTGATTCTATAATCAATTATTTGCCGCGAAGTGTATACAAGGCTTCGAGTGCTCGCCAGTGGCCACAAGACGCCTACTGTTCGCCAGAAAATGCATACATTGATGGCTCTGTGAGTTGGTGTTCCAAATGGAATAATCAGCACCAGTGGATCACTATAGACCTGGGACCTCCTGCAAAGATTGTAGGTGTGGTGACCCGTGGCAGTGGTGCCCCTTTGCGCCGACATTGGGTCACATCCTATTCCATCTCTTATTCAAATGATTCTCTTCGTTGGACTTTCTATAAGGAAGACTCAAATCTAACAAAAATCAAGAAATTTGACGCAAATATGGATAAAGACACGAAACGATGGCATTATTTCGACAGTCCTTTAATCGCTCGATATATTCGATTCAATCCAATCACTTGGAAGACAAGGATTTCAATGAGAGTCGGAGTTATCGGTTGTCTTATTGACGGTTTGTGTCCCAACGGCTTCTTTAAACTCAATAATAACAGTGAATGCGGTAAAAGATTTTCAATGTTTTTGATTGAAATGTATTTCACATTCATTTGACTTATTGTAAGCTTTATTTGCATTTAGTTTCAAACCTTTCTTATCGAAGGAATACTTGGATTAATGATAAGAGGCATTCCTGGTCGCACTGGGAGTTCGGTAATTCAAACTATGCGGTGGACGGGTCAAGAGATTATGAGAAATCAATCCAGAAATGCGCTCTTTTGGACAACTATTTTGTGGAGACGCCCATATGGATGGTTGACTTAAGTGAAGTGGTCTCAGTCCATGGGGTTGTCATCGTCTCCTGGCCCCAACACTATCAGCACAACCACATCGAGAATCTGACCATTGCTTACGACAAAAATGCAAAATTCATAACCACTTCAAACCAAACATTCTCTCAATCGCTGAAAACTTGTGGTCATATAACGAGTGGACAATTGAAAAGCAATTCAAGAATTCATATGAGTTGTGAAACCCATGCGATGGCCCGCTATCTCTATATCATAGCCTATGGCGGAGACAGCTATTCGCGACTTTTGTTTTCTGCAATTCTTTGTGAAGTTTATGTCTATTGAATGTAAAAACAAAAATAAAAATTTATTTGTATTTAAAGTGTAGTTAAAAAAGTTTTTCCCCTAAACTGAAAATGGAATGAAAATAAAATTGAAAATTATCGTAAACTTATGATTTACATCACTTCCCATCACATCCCGACAAACAGAGCGCACAGTTTGGTTTGCATTAGGTTTAGAGGATATTCAAACTTCCTTTTTGGCCAAAGATTTAAACCATAAAATTATTGGAAAAACTGGGTTTAAATGTCTAAACAGTCAGTTATTTAACAAATTAAATATCAATTTCAAAGTTCAGTTAGCAATGAAAAGAATAATTTTATTATTAGTTTATTCTTGTTTTGGTCAGTATTTTCATTCAGATCTTTCGGATATAATGTGTTTCTAATTATGTTCTTCTCTTAAAGTGGTTTCTCACAGTCCAAACAGTGGCCAAAAATATCGTCGAAACAATGAAAATGTTGATAATAATAAGAAGAATCCGCCGGCAATACTGGACTGTTCCCACAATTATATCGGTAATCAAGAAATCGTTTTTGTAATTAAATTCTTAACTATTCTATTATTAGATTCTCAGTCACCGAAGATTGTGAAGACCGGTCACATCAAAGTGCAGTTCATTTTACTGGATAACTGTTTTGATATGAAAAGCCACCCGAACTCAAAGATCTTTGCCTTTGCCTATAGAGGGGCCAAAGACTCCAATACTATCGATGAAAATAAACTACGGGAAGAGATCACCCGGCAATTGTCCGCACCAGACACTAAATCAGCGATTCTTTATTTAAAGCCAATGGATAAAACGTTTGGTAAAATGACACTGGATTTTGAGAATTTAGATAAGAATTACAGATATATATTGGGAATTGTGATCATTCAACCAGAAGCTGAAATATTGAAACTATATATTAATGATAAGCTATATCCCGGTCAGTAATGATTGCAAATTATTTAATTTCTTAATTATATTAATTCTTTGGATTGTTCAGTGGAGACAAACAAACCGTCAAATTTGGAGATCATTTTAATCATAGTCTTAGCCATTCTATTGTTTATAACGTTTATTCTTTTGGGTGTTTTACTCTATATGTATGAAAATATTTTTCATTCATTTGTTGCTTAAAATAATTTAAATATTCATTTGAATTGTACAGCAATTATTCCGGAGATAATCGATGGCAGAATGTGTTCCTCTTGTGGAGCAAAAGTGAAAGAAGAAAACTGATCCGAAGAGAGAATGGAAACGGTATACCAATTAAGACAAACTTTTTTAGTAATCATTATAATAGCAATAGTATTGTTAAACCCTTTCCTTATAGAAAACTAAAATAAATGAATTAGTGTTTTATTTCTATATAGTTTTCCTCAGAATTCAAATTAATTGAAGAAATTTTTTAGAAATATTTGAAATTATTTGAAAATCGATGCAAGAATTTATAGAATTTTTTCATTTATGTTCTTTACAACTGAATATATAGAGAAAAATAATAAGTTTTAATATTTTTAAATACAATATAAAAATAGGAAATTCTGATAATTCTATCGCTTATATGGCTTATTGTGTAAATGTATGAAAACTTTTCGTTTAAACAATATATGGAAAATATATTATAAAAATCAGATTTATATCTAAAAAAGCATAAAAAGAGACAATTTTCATAATTGATTAAAAATTCCTCAAATTATTAGTTCCTTTCAGTGCTTTTCCATAGCATTTACGTCTCTATTTGCCCTTCAATTTCCTGTTTGGAAACCTCAGGAAAATCAATAAAAGGGCAAAAACTGATAATTACTTGAATAATGAAAAAGAGCACAAATAGAGGCCTATTATTAGATATAAAAACGATTTCTAATTTAGATTAATTAGGAAAGAGATTCACGATTTTATAGGAATGCAATTAATTGTTGATTTGCAGGCTATGATCAGTCCTACCGGTGCTCAAACTTATCGTTTGGATCATTCCATGAGCAAGAATTTGAGATAAAATCACATCCAATTGGTTTGTCTGAATTGAGTGATACCATACCAATGATGATTGAGAACGGAGTCCTCAAACAGGAGTTCTCCGCTGTCTTTAGGGGACAACTAATGCGTTGGGATTATGGGAAACAAGTGCAGCACAAGTCGAAGAACAGATACGGAAATCTATTGCCTTACGATCACTCCCGGGTCGTACTCGACATCACTGAAGAAGACGTCACCACTGATTATATAAATGCTAATTATGCGGACGGATATAAGTGTGGTAATAGATATGTTGCCACTCAGGGACCCCTTACCAACACTGTCGTTGATTTCTGGCGAATGGTCTGGCAGTTGGATAGCCATCAGATTGTTATGCTTACCAGCCTTGATGAGGGAGGAAAGGTATGCTCTGTTCCACGGCTTATCAAATGCACAAATCTTTACAGTTTTACAAATTGATAGAATAAATGCGACAAATACTGGTCAGACCAGAGCTGCACCTATAGAGACATTAAAATCAATTTAACGAAAACAGAAATATTTGCCGATTATATCATTCGGACGTTTTCGGGCGAAAAGGTTTATAGTTTTTCAAGCATTGAAAACAATTATTCAAACTATTTGTTGCATTAAATGCATTTATAGGACGGAGTGTTTCGTGAAATAATTCAGTACCACTTCATCTCATGGCCCGATCATACTGTTCCCATGTATTCCTGTTCTTTATTGACATTTATTGGACGAGTCAGGTCATCGATGCACTATAATCCGGCACAACCTATTATAGTGCACTGTTCGGCAGGTGTTGGCCGCACCGGTACTTTCATACTAATGGATGCAATGCTGGAAATGGCTAAGAATGAGAAACAGATCGATGTTTTAAAACATTTTTGTATAATAAGACAGCAGAGAATTAATTTAGTGGAGAAGCTGACTCAGTATGTGTTTGTCCACCAGGCCTTACTCGAGGCCCTATCACACGACCCCACAAGCATTGATTGCAATGATTTCCATAAATATTTTACAAAACTTATTCATTACGACAATAATACTAAATCATTGCCTCTTTCGACACAATTTCAGGTCAATAATAACCTATAATTATCTGATAAACAAATTTTATTCTTTAATATAAACAATGATTAGATTCTTAACAAACTATCGCCACAAATGATGAATGAAGAGCTCTGTCACACCGCAAGAGCACATCCACATCTGAACCGCACTCAAGACATAATACCCCGTAAATAGACAAATGATTAATGATATCTAATTTTGAAATCATTTTTTAAAATCTGATTTAAACTAAAAACAATTATTCTATACCTTATGTTAAGCGGATTACGCGCGCGTTATTCTCCCGGGTACTGAAGATAACTATATTAACGCGGTTTATGTCAATGTAAGCACTATTTTCAGTAAAATTATTATATTTATTGGTTTTTATAACAATTCACTACAGAATTTAATCATAGTATTGAGAGAATTGTCTAAAATTATGAATTATTGAAAATTCTTTTAACTATTTTTTTTGTAATGAAATGTAATTTTGCATTAAATATAATTCAATTGAATTAGGGATACAAACGCCGGGACGCGTATATCGTAACTCAGGTCCCATTAGAGTCGAGTCGAAGTCACTTCTGGCAAATGATAGGCCACACGGCCACCAAAACCATTGTTCTTCTCAATGATATGAACAAAAATGACAATCAAATTGTACGCTAAGTCACACTTTTCAATGAATTGGTGTTCACTTTAGTTGAAAGCCTGTTATATATTCACTAAAATATAAAAATTTTCATATTTTGATGAATTCTGTCAATAATTTCCAGTATTGGCCGACAATGAGTAACAAACAAATGGATTTCAATGATAAGAGCCTAACGGTTCTATTGGTCAGTGAGGAACAGGACAATAATATGACGACTCGAGTGTTCCATTTGCCACAAAGTGATATCACTGTCAAACAATTTCATCTGAAGGGATGGCCATCACTGACAGTAAGGCCCTCACCAGAGGTTATCATTGATCTGATGGAACGTATGGAACAGTGGAATCTTCAGTCAAACTCCAATAGTATTGTCGTTCAGTGTTTGTAAGTATTAGTAAAAGTTTTTTTTAGAACAAGAGATTAGAAGTCATTAGTAAAGCGATCATTAAATGTAATAAAAGTTGTAATAATTGATATATTATTTGTTGTTTAAAGTGATGGCAACCACGCGAGTGGTGTCTTCTGCGCCACACTTTTCTTATGTGATCGGATCAAAGAGGAACAACAGGTCGATGTGTTCTTAGCGGTGCAGACGGTCCGCACTAATAGACCCAAATTTATCGTCGATTTGGTAATACAATAGTCTTTGATTTGTTTTTCACTTAATTTATTAAAAATTATTGAATGAATTAATTAATAAAATGGTAATTGTGTTTAACATTAGGATCAGTACAAGTTTTTGCATCAGTTGGCCATCAATTATCTCCAACACTTCGACACTTACGCCAACTTTAAATAAGAATCCGTTGATTGGCACTGAATGGCACCAAACAATACATTCAATTCATTAGTTCTTTTGTTTAGTCTTTTAATTAATTTAATTATTTTTGTATTACTTTCTGTCTTTTTTCCGTAAGAATTATAACATTTATTTTAAGTTTATATTTAAGCAAAAAAAAAAATTCGAAATCGTATTTAAAAAGTATATGTAATCGGAGTTTAAGAATGAGAACTATTAAACGATTGAATAAAATCTTATTTCAATTCAATTAAAATCCGAATTATTGTCATTAATGGCTGAAAACATGATTTTTTCTCTCTTTTTGTATCACTTTCTTGTATAGTAAATAAAACTTAGAATTTCGTTGAAATTATATTAATTGTTGAGTAAATAAACTTATTGTCCAATAATTATAATCATAATAATAGTGATAATTGTCTTAAAAATGCGTTCATTTTTTTGCGATTTAATTCATTATTAATTATATTAATTTGCGGTTAAAATGAAGTTATGAACCAATAGTATAACAGAATGACAACAATAATGAATTGATTATTGTTTAAAATTCCATTTGAATCCATAATTATTATTATAATCAATAGTGTTATACAATAGAGCACTTCTTTTTGCGGCCCTCCTTCCGGTGCTTCTTCTTGTCCTTTCCCTTTCGGTCCCTATCTTTACGTATTTCTCTGACTAAAGTATAGAAAGCGTCGTCGACTCCCATTCGGGTCTTGGCTGACGTCTCCACGAATGGAATGCCATAATTCTTGGCCACTTCGTTGGCCGCCTTCATGTCTACCGCACGGGTCGGTAAATCACATTTATTACCGACTAATACCATAGGAACGTCGTCCGCGTCTTTCACGCGTTTTATCTGAATTTATATAATAGTTATCATTATTTGTATTTCAAAAAACCATTGAATATATAGTTAATTTAGAGTTATAATGAATTTATTTGATTGAATCGATGGCATACCTGTTCCCTATACATAGAAATGTCTTCGAAAGACTTGGCATTATTGACGGCAAACACCAGAAGAAATCCCTCTCCGGTTCGCATGTATTGGTCACGCATTGCGCTAAACAGTTATCAAAAGTTAAGACACAATCAGATTATAAACTAATTCATTGTTAGAGATATTTAGTGATAGATTAGGAAAGATATGAAACAAATAAAGTGATTGCAATGAGTGAATGCCAATCACATACCTGTACTCCTCCTGTCCGGCGGTGTCCAGTATATCGAGAAGACAGGTCTCGCCATCGATAACGACTTGCTTTCTATACGAGTCCTCAATAGTCGGATCGTATTCATCAACAAAACTGAATAAATGAAAAACAAATACATTTTTTAGTATCAATTGAATGGTTGCAGTGGTTGGGGAAGACCTACTGGTTCTGAATCAGTTGTATAGTTAAGGCACTTTTGCCGACACCTCCAGCTGTGGAACAAAGAGAGAGACAAAGAGAGAGACAAAGAGTTAGACAATTAGTAGGAATGGGTGGAAAGGGTGTGGGAAGTGGTGGTACTGACCGCCGACGACGACCAGTTTGTATTCGGTCATAATGTCTGCATTTCTGTCGACCATATGATTCAATGATTAGTTATATTCGTCTAAAATATCTCTCAATTTATTCACCAATTATTTCGTTTCAATTGATTTCAAATCCAATTTTTAATTATTAAACAATCAATTGATTAGTCGACTAAACAGTGATATTGAATACAAATATTTAATATTAATTACAATTAAACTAATTTATTATAGAAATCAATGCATATATCGATTCTAATGTTAATTAACTGATTGGCTCTTAAATGAAAATTATATTTCATTTATTAAATGCGTTAATAATTTAGATTAAAATCTAAAAGTAATTAAAAAACACAACAAAATATAGTGGTTTTCATTATGAAAACTGTCCATAAATTATGTAATGTCTCTGAAGGGAGTGGGGAATGGGCTGACAAAGGCTTTATAATTATAATTTTGAATCTGTTCTGGTTCTAAATTAATTGTATTTTGTTGTGCTTGAGCATTTTTGCTCAGGGTAAAAATTATTTTGCATTTGGATATACTGATAGCCACTCGAAATTTTTATGATATATTTCACAATAATTTATAATTTGATTTAATAAGTGTTTTTGCAATTGATTTATATATAGTCTTATCTATTCTTCATATTATTTCTGGTGTTTTTCAGATGAATTTCATATAATTCTTGCATTTTATCTAATCATTGAATAAATAATAAATTTTTATTTTACTATTTATTTAATGCTTAGGAATTGAAATATATCTTATATCAGGAATTATATGTCAATTGCATTGTTTAAGTGAATTATATATGCATTTTCACGGTTCAACCCCTCTTCATCTAATCCCACTAATATAAATCCCACTTCGCCTAAAAAATAATCCGTCTAATCCGGGAAAAATATTTATCCCATTTTACCTAAAGATTATAAAAATAGTCTCATTTCACCTAAAATTCAATATCAATTCAATTTAAATAATTTATAACTCAAAACAACAGTGAATTATATAATTAATAATAATTTACAGAATATAATTCAATAATAAAATTCAATAAGAATTTATAGAATATAAATCAATATTTAATACATCTCTTTTGATTTTTTTATCATTAATTTATAAATATATTATTATAATACTGTATATTTTACGACTTTATAAATTTAAAGTATATTTTTATATTCGCTATATAATAGCTAAATAGATGATTAATTTTTTAGGTAAAACGGGTTTAGATAAAATGAGATTTTATTTTAAAATTTTAGATGAAAAAGGATTAGGTCAAACGGGATATTTATATTTTAGGCGAAGTGGGATTTATATTAGTGGGATTAGATGAGATGGGGTTCCACCCATTTTCACTATTTTTTGTTATAATATATTTTTCATTTCCAAGAAGTCATTTGTTTATTTGCATATAGTATTAGAAGAGTTGATAGGATATTGTGTTTCACACCTGCATGTCCTGCATGTCAGGTGTCCTGATGTCTGATTGCAATACAGATTACTTTAAACGCCAGGTCTTTTCGTTTGCCATCAGTTTAGAAGCGGATTATTGTTTAACAAAAAAAGTAATCTTTTATTTGCAGTCAAGGGATGGCTATTAAAGTGAACGTATTTTATAGCTATTAAACAGTTTTTATATTCATTCGTATTGAATGATAGGCTGTGTTTCATAACAATGGCATTTAAAGGGGAAAATCCAAATCCAAACGACAGAGACCTACCTGTGCTATAAACCCTATTACACCCAGAGAAGGATGTGCTCTATTATGGAATTGTATTACAGAACCTAACACTGCATAACATAAGAAGCGGTTAATTAGATTTCCACTCCATTTGAAGTTATTTTACACGTTAATAGAGAACTCAATTATAAGAGAGTAATAAAAACTTTTTTTTCCTCCCTTTTGTCAAAATGTTTGCCAGAAATGTCTTCAAAAGCATTAGGTTTTAGAACCAAAAACTTGAGGACAACTTCTAATTGTTGCCAAAGGATGAGTGCATTAACTAAAGGAAAGGGAGTTTTCCTACAATGAGATCATATATTCATAGAATTGGGTTTTTAATAGTTGTGATGAGTTTAGAGAATTTGCAAACTAATAGTGATATTAATTTTTAGGAATTATTTTTATATTTCATTTTCTGTTGAAATTATCTGCAGTTTTGAGATAATTGTGTTGAAAGTGCGCTAAAATTGCATTCAATGGTTAGTTTTTGCCATTGGTTTCCAATGGTAAGCAACCGATAGATAAAAGGAAAGGTCTTTTTGTAACGAATCTATTCTAACGATTCTAAAAGTCAGTTGTGTTGAGCTCTGGCTTTGCTTCTGGAGTGTAATCTGACGATTGAAGTGCTGTTTGAGTAATAGTGGGGACAAAGTTCGCTAAACAAGAAGTTTTGTTATGCTATATGAGCTGAAAAGCACAGGCAGTTCAGGCTATTATAGGCTGAACTAATGCCAGATAGAGAAGCGAGAGAGGGATAGGTGAGGGAGAGAGAGACAGGAGAAGGAGAGGCACCAAACCTGAAGAGAAGGGCAAAACTCGAGGAACAAGTGCTGGTCTGCCAGTGCTTATCAATAGCTGCGAGAGTTTGCAAGACTTGCAGTGCTTTGACGACGAGTTTCACATTCAGTTCATTTACTATCAGTTCTAGCGCTAAGAAAAAGTGCAAAACAGTGTCTAAGAGTAGGTCTGAGTTTCCAATCTGTTGTCCAGATGTAAACATCGCCTCCACTTTCGTATTGTTATTCTCGTCCAATCGCGCCAACAGTTCCACTGAATTGTCATTTTGTTCCTCAACTGTCCGACTAATGCATCGTTTGATCAGTTCTTCGATCGTTAAGTCCATTAAATCCTGATTTGATTCACAGTTTTTTCGATGAGAATAACAAATAAAATATAATGTGTTTTAAAGTGAACTCCTATTGAGTGCTCGTATTTGTAATCCACACCCAATCCATACAATCCATACCTAAATACTCGGTTGAAATAAAAGTTTTTTTCCGCAATTAATTCTAAACATGAACTCAAATGCAATGAATTTAATTGAATAGTAATAATAATTTTTTTTTGCTTTCGTTTTGTGTGGAAATAAAGTTCTCAATAAACCCCTAAATAATATGTTAATCCAATTGAAAGTTCATTTACTGCACAGTTATCTTCTAATTGTCTGCATATGTCTCACCCATACATCCAATACTAACTGTAAGTCCAATACTAATTCCAAAGATTTTTGTTTTGAATTTTGCAATAAAAAAGTCAATGCATTATAGAATTCAATTAAATTTTAATTTATTTTCACTATTGATGGGCAGTTGTGGAACGGTATTCCCATTCGGGTGTCGCATACTATCAACAGTTGATGTTTGATGTGCACAACTATCAGCTAATAGTTGGCGCCCGGTATGTATGGCCTGTTATGGCCCTTATCTATCAAATTATTCCTGAAGACTAAAAACAAACTTCAGGGCAATTACTATAACTTTTATTCGTTATTCTTCTGCTCTTAAAATCACTGCTAATGAACGATAAAATGCATTAAAAGATCAGAAAAAAGAAGAAAAAAAATTGTGAATTCAAGTCATTTGAATGGTTTGATGTGTTGTTTGTTTAGCTGAAGAGTAGGGCCTAAGACACGACCCGACATAGCGATTGTCCTTCAGATGACAGATTGGTCTCAAAATCTAAGATTTCTTTTTATTTAATTCTTAAGCATTTGATTTGAAAAAGATTTTGTTTTTCTATTGAAAAATAAATTTCAAATCTATTAAAAATATCTTTTGAAGTGATTTCTTACATAACGTGACGACTCTATCGAATATCTGTGCAAATACTTGAAAAGTAAATAATATCTGATATAAAGTCGACAACAGATAAGACATTATAATGTAGTAAAACATTATCACAAGAAATATATTTCTTTGCAACCAATCTATTACTGCGGATGAGCTTCTGTTTCACTAAATCAGATCAGATTTCGCCCAAAAATAAAGATTTGCCACAAATATAGGCCTAAACGCGACACTAATTTGTCTGAAAAGTCAAAACTCTAATGATTTAAACAGAAATCTAAGCGAAAAGATGTCAAAATAATCTTTCACTAAAATGCGGACAAAAATAAAAATAAAAACTAATCATAAAAATAGAAAACAAAATAATGGTTTGGTTTTAAAACTAATTTTTTTTTAAAAAAAATTTCTTCTGCAAAACGCTTTTGAACTCTAAATTGCATTTGAAAACCATATGAGGAGAACATAAATCTGTTGAACTCTAAAAAGTTTTTTGTTCCAGAACTTATTGAAGCTGTAAAAGCGTTTCAATAAGTTCCAAGGTCCAGTTATAGTGTTATTCCAGCCGTTCCCTACCAGTGCTCTCACCATTGGGTCCCTCTTAAGAAAACCTCTTCTTTTTTATTATGAACCGCAAAAGCTATAAAACATCAATAGATGAACATTAATATAATGGAAAGGATTTTTCTTTTATTTTATTTTTGGGGCCTCACCTCAACCTCTCTCTTCTCACTAGGAGTGGGAGAGCACACGAGAGCACTGGGAGTCTTGTCCTTCATGTGTCAAAAGCCAATTCGGAATAAGACTGAAATATTGTTGAAAATAGACCCGCATTTCTGTTCTTATGTTCGTTGCCCTGAAATTCAGAGAACAGAGAGTTTTTTTAATCACTTTTTTAGACAGGATTTCAAATTTATATTTTATAGACTTATTGTTTTTGACCTTATTTTTTGAGAAAATATTTGTTTCTTATATTCATTTCATTGCAAATTATTTTTAGGGATTATTTAGTTCGCATCGGTTTAGAGAACTTCCAGACCTCCCGACCCGAAGCGCACTATATTCCGGCCGATTCGGAGAAACAGAAATTATGCGAAAGGAAAGGGATGAAGCGCTGGCAGTGCCATAACTACATAACAGTCCTCTTACCCATCACTGCCTCTAAACAAGTATTAATCTGCGGAACAAATGCTTTTTCACCTGAATGTGAAATCAGACAACTCTTAAGCCTTTCATCTGTAATAAAACGCGAATCAGGAATAAGTATGACTGCATTCAGTCCCCTATGGAATACCACATCATTAATGACCCAATCGGGCGATTACTACTACGCCGGGCCACTAGACTTCAGAGGCATAGACGCCGCTATAACTAAACACTCAAACAATCCGCTGTCCACTCAGTCAACGACATTAACAACGAGTAGTCCAAACAAGAGATCAATTCTAAGAACATTACAATCGGACTCGAAGTGGATTAACGCGGACGCGAACTTTGTCCACAATTTCGAGTACGAAAATCACATATATTTCCTGTTCCGGGAATCGGCGGTGGAGTACATAAATTGCGGTAAAAAAATCTATTCCCGAATCGGAAGGGTTTGCAAGAATGACATCGGAGGACAACTCTATTATAAAGAGAATTGGACTTCATTTATAAAATCGCGTCTAAACTGTTCAATACCCGGATTATTTCCATTCTATTTCGATGAACTCGAATCAGTGGATTGGCTCGAGTCTAGTGATGTGCCCACACTTTATGCCACTTTCAATACGCCTGAGTATGGCTTAGATTTATGGCATTCCTTATCTGAATCTAATGAATAATAATCTTTGTTTTATTTTTTCAATTAGAAATTCAATCCACGGCTCAGCCATCTGTGCCTTTCGTATCGATTCCGTGTTGTCCTCATTTCACGGACAGTTCAAACACCAGAAGAATACGGACTCGATTTGGGAGAGTTCTAATGCGAACAAAGATATCTTTGAATGCATGGCTTCGCCTAAGAATGGATCGGAATTACATCAAATTCAAAGACTGAACTCTCAGTACCAACTCATGGATTCGGCCGTTCAGTCAGTCAATGGCAGACCCTATGCCGTGGAAACAGACAAACGGTTCCGGTTTATAGCCGTTGATTCAATACAAAGCAAATATCATAATTCAGTGGAAGTGGTTTTTGTGACCACAACTGATGGCTTATTAATGAAATACGTCCGCTGGCCGTTCGCCACAAAGGCCTGTCTTATAGATCAGATTAAAGTCATTACAAATACAAGCGATGACTCGATTCTATCGATGAAACTCTTGAGAGACACTCAATCACTATATTTGGGAACAAAACGCGAAATTATTCGCATTTCAGTCGAGCGCTGCCATACTTTCACAGAACGCAGTCAATGCCTATTAAGTGGTGATCCCTATTGTGGTTGGGATCAGTTGAAGATGGCCTGCACTACAGCGCCCGGACGTAATCCACTGTCACAGGAATGGATTCAATCGGATTCGACTCAATGTTTTGAGGCTAAGAGTAATCAATGGAGTGATTGGTTTGAATGCAATCAATTGAATAAGAGTTTAGGCGAACAGTGTTTATGTCGGATGAGATCCTGTTCCCAATCAAGTCATTCCAATTGTATGAATGGAAAGGAAATACAAATCAATAATTGCACGCAAAACGGCGGATGGTCTGACTGGACACAGTGGTCAGCCTGTAGTGCTTCTTGTGGTCCGGCCAATAAGTATAGGTTTCGAAAGTGCTCGTCTCCGGCACCAGCTTTTGGTGGTCGTCAATGTCGTGGAGCTGACAAAGAGGTATAGCTATACATAATTTTTAAAAAGTTATATAAGATTTTAATAACTTATCTTCACATTAGGCGATCATCTGCACAGCCCAACCGCCCTGTGTTAACATGAGTTCCTTGGAATCAATTAGTGCCAAACCCACTAATCACTGGTCAGACTGGTCTGAATGGGAGATGTGTTCTGCCAAATGTGGGGGTGGAGTACAGCTAAGAAGAAGACATTGCGAGTCATCGAACAAATTGAAGAGTTGTGTCGGTTGTGACGTCGAGTGGAGAATATGTAATAGACATGAATGTGAAGAAGTGAAACAACACTCGGAATGGACTGATTGGCTCATTAAGAACATAACCACTGATGGATATATCGAACAAAGATTTAAATTCATTTGTAGGACTCAATCGTCTGAACCCTATAATCCCCGATCAGCTGAACCGCCAATCCATTCAAAAGTTGAGGAAAGGTTTATTGCAGTCAATAATTTGTGGACCCAGTGCTCAGACGATACCTGCAATGGATGGCAATTCAGATGGAATAGAGATCATTATATCAGGTCTTTTGATAACTTTGATGACAAATATGTTTCAAATTGTTTAACAAATGATTTTGAATTTTTAGGCGAAAATGTGCTTCTAATCAATGCATGGGTTGGTCTGATTGGACGAAATGGAACGGTTGTGTGAATGGTAGACAATTCCGTTCCCGAGAATGTGACGGCACTGATAGATGTGTCGGTCATTATAGTGAAACCCGTTATTGTAATCTAAACGAACAGTTGAATGAAGAAAACAATGCATTGAATCAAATCGGAGACAATCCTTATTACCGGAGCTCTGCCTCTTCTAAAAACATGGAACAGATTGAGCGCACCTATAGTTTGGCAAAAATGTTGATTTTCTGTCTCTTGTCGTTCATCTGTGGATTGATTATAAGCGGATTAATAATATATTTATTATTAACTAAAAGCGAAAGAATTCGAGATATGAGACATCAAAGGCTTAGTTTACGGCTATTCTCTACAGTCAAGTCCACATCCAATGCCTACGAGTCTCCACAAGAATATAAGTCAAACCAATCAGTCCTTTCGCCACTCAATAGTATTCCTCCCATAAGAGAGGCCACGATTAAGAGGAGTTCCACAATCAGAGCTCAATTACATTCCGATCAAAATTTCTGACAAATTCTAGGGTTAAGACAAAACCCCGATATTTGATCTCAAATAAGGCTATTCTTGAATGTGTTGTCCATTTCGGACAGTCTTCCCAATTGACAGCTATTTATCAAAGAATTGTTGCAATCGTTGCAAATAAACTCCAATTCAATGAAAAGTCTTTTAAAACTTGGATTTTAAAGAATCCGAACCAACATATTGTCCAACAGTCCGACAGAAGTCCTACAGAAATGACAAAAGTCTATAAAAATGTCATTTTTAACAAAGTTTTTGAATGTATTATAGAATATATCATAGATTTTGTGCCATATTTTTTATTTTTAGTGTTTTTTTATTATATAAATGATTTTTTTTAAATATACAAAACTCGTGTAAATATAAATATAATTTATTAAACATTTATTTTATCGATTATTTTGTTTATAATTTATTTATCACTTATTGACCGATATTTTAATCAATGCATTCCTTGCGGAATACTTTTGATTATTGGGGAAAAAGATTATTATTTAACCAGGACAATCCAGTCGAACTTCGCAGACAAAATAAAAATTATTTTAGTTATATAAGGAGAGGGACCCGTTCGGGGTTCGCCCCTCCGCCGCAAAAATGCAATTAAAACCCATTATTTTTACTCAAAACCTAAAAAAAACTCTTTCACTAAATATATCGGTAATTGTTGCGAAAGCGGGAAATTATGTAACTGGACGTCAACTTTGTGTCATTACTAATGACTAATGACTCATTAGGTCTAAATTTTTCCTATAAAAGATTTTGAGGTTAATAAGTTAATAAAAGAATTTCAATCTGTTCAACAATTGTACACTAATTAGCGCACATCCCGGTCTTAAATGTAGAATAATATCCCGGTCCTTAATATTTAAATAAATTTGACATTTCGGTACATCCGTCCCATAATTAGAGAAAATGTAATTTTCTGAATTTGAATATAAAGCTCTCCTTGGTATTTTAATCATATTGACAATCGATAACTTATTCTGTATATATCTAAATTGAGTCAGTATCAATTTTTTTATGAGCATTTAAGTTATTTATCATTAAATTCAAAGGGGGACTCATTTTATTTGTAACAATTTCGACGTCACGTTATTTGTGTAGAGATTTGCTAATTATTGCACAAAAATTAATGATTTTTTTTTTGACAATTTTGGTAAACAATAAACAAATGAATGAAAAGTTTGAATGAATGCGAAAAATAATGATTTTTTCAATTGAAAGATCAAATTATGATTTAATTTAAAACATTTTTTTTTATTTAAAATCTTAAATCAATTAATACTTAAAATTGTTTACAAATGAAAGCATTTATTTATTTAATTAATTTTATTTACACTTCAATTAAATAATGGATTTGTGTTTTAGAGACCAAATAAATGACAGAATATTTGCTTTGAAATG